>MU866652.1:0-10041 GCA_033296915.1 Triangularia setosa | reverse complement strand
GGACTTTCGCGCCGTTGAACCCCACCGCAAAAGGAAGGTCTGCGAGCCTGCCAACGATAGATTTCCTAGAATAGAGGAGATCGTTGCGGCTGAGGCTAGTCACAAGCCGCCGAAGCGGAGGAGGGTGGCCCCCCCACGCGACCTGACCCCAGTGGTTGAAGAGGTGCAGAAAATGATTATCCACGGGCTGGATCGCCTTCATCAGATTGAAGAAATGCAGTGAGCATTTTGTTATATAGGAATTGGTAGAGAAATGAATATTTTGGTCATGTAATACGAAAGGGGGTGCCTGTACGGATCATGTCCAGTTGTGGGGTAATCCGGTTGTGGGGTCACGCCTTCTATACTTCCCTTCCACGACACTCTCTTACAACAGAGTATAAAAAGAGTCGTACGTATAGCACAAACTCCCACCAGTGCCACAGGCATCGATCTTCATGACGTCTCCGACAGTGGTGTCCACTCCGTTGACACCAACTGACAGCGGCCAAGACAGTGTGACGTTGGGTGAGCTGGTGTTCATCATCAACGAGGGCCCACTAATATCAGTTAATCTAACGCTGGGGTTCAGATTTTGCCAGGAGGCCCAAACTCTGTCCAGGTTGGCGTGGTGAAGATGGAAGATGGGATCAGCCGGTGAAGTGTGGAGGTCCCCCATTTGTCCTAAGAAGTTTGTTAGTCTTGGAAACTAATATTTCTTTTCTGTTTAAAGCACTAGGCTTAAGGGAGCACTAACCAAAAGAACCTCCCAAACCGTAGTGACCACCTCCGTGAATTCCAGAAGCGTCGAACGACGGCTCTCCCTCGACAATGTGGTTGAACCACCCAAAGTCCGGCTGGCTCAGAGTCAACTGCGTCTGGTTCATTGCGAGATATCTGGACGCGAAGGAGGGACTCAGGTCTCTCTTCAGACACTGTGGGTTGTATGCCAAAGAGTCCCCGGGGCCCAGATGAACCACGTCACTCAGGCCAGCAAAAGGACCGTCCACGATACACCCGCCTCCAGTCCTGCCCGGCACAGGCGGGAACCACGAAGTCGGGTCATCAGGAACCCAAGGACCGTTGCCACCGAATCCAGTCACAGGGTCCAAGACAGGAGAGGCAGTGATATCAGCAGCGTCCAGAGTCCAGTCCCAATATGGCTGGGCCCCGATGTACCCGCACTCGTTGCGGAGCATTTTCTCGTACGTGGCGGTGAACAACCTGTGCCAGGCGAGGAAATGGCCGACGTAGTGGACGGAATAGGTTTGTTGGATGTGAGTGTAGACCAGGTTATCATCTACATAAGAAGTAGGTGAGCAAACAAAAGAAAAGAAGAAGAAAAAGAAGAAGAAGAAGAAGAGGAAAAAAGCTTACATCGGGAGATCACGCCGTGTGGGCTTGGGGGCGAACCCTCTGGGCTGAGCGCTGGCTTGGCGAGGATGCATTTTACGGCGTTGATATAGTCTGCCTTTTGAGAAGTGGTGAGGGTACGCCTTATTCGGTGTCAGTCAGGAGAAAAAAACAAATTCTCAGCTCTGAGGGTGAGACCTACCATTCCTTGCGGACAATGGGCGTGGGAGGAGTTGGTGTGCATGCAGCCAAAGCAGCAGAGGCACAAAGAAGGATGTTCTTCATACCGACAATCATCTTGAATGGCTGCTCGTTGATATCAGAGGTGAAGTGGCGAGAAATATGAGAGTGATGAGAATTTGAAGATCAGAACCTGACGATGGGTAGGTATTTATGTCTTGCACGGCATCTTCTACACCAAGATCCAGACAAACCCACACCCGAAGTCTTGCCGCCTCTTCAATGTCACCCCTTTATGTAATGTTCTTTTCAATATTGCTGTCAGTGCCTTATGTCCCACCCCAATGATACACGCCACCAACGCACGACCAGACTTGAGCAAGCGAAGTCATTAGCCATGTCCAGAATTTTCTCTAGTCTCCAGTAAGAATGCGGCAGCCTACACTAACCGTTGCATATTTCTTGGCAATCGAACAGCTCGCTCCTGCACAGTCCCTCAGGTAGGAAAACGAACAACCAAATGCATGGGTACGTGATGTTGCATGCATTCTTGGGTGCGGGATAGTGGGGGAGCCTGCAGGGGTCGGTATTTTTGTGAGTTTTGGTACCCCTACTAGCCTTGCCGACCTGGCGAGAGGCAAGTTTTGAGCATTTGCCTGTTTCGGTTAGGGCGACTGGACGTGTTTATGGCGCCCGAGGTATTATGGATGGGAGTGGTGCGAGACAAGGAAAAGAGAAAAGCTTGACAGAATAAACGTTCCTGTGCTGCCGCAAATGGGTCAAGAAAGCCGAGGCGGTATCCGGGTCACTGGGCAAGGATGGGTCCCTGTTCAAAAGTTTGTTTACTTTCGTCAGGCGCTAATTCAGGGGCTCAGGGCCGAATAGAAGGCCGCGTTGTCTCTCTTCATCACTTGACCAACGTTGTGATGAAGTTTTGTGGCAGATCCAAATCGCCGATAACGTGCTCACCTCCACTGAGCTCCTTTCCGGCCCGACACAAGTCTGTGAACTAAAACAGGATAGTCATCAACCCGCTTCTTCTATGCAAATGGGCTTTCATGTACTGGGGGAAAGTCCAGGATATAGAGGAAACTCCTAGCACGGTTGGACTCTGCAGCTTGGAGCTGTGCCATGCTCTCGTAATGCAAAGAACAATGTTAGCATACCTATAATGCAAAGCTAAGCGTATTTCCTGGTCAGTTGGAGAGTTGGCCATAACGCAAGGTAAGGTACGTACCAGTGCCCTCGCCTCTGATTCGTTCCTGCAACAAAACGAGATGTTTCTTTCGAATCTCTGAACTGTTTATGATAAGCCATGCCTTTAACGGAAACTAGTCGACAGATCTCCTAACCGCTCTTCCAAGCTCATGCTCGAACGATTCAACAAGGCAATCGGTCGGGGGGGGGTAAGCCCAGCGCGGATTTGAACCTCGATAAAGAGAAGTTGGCACGCCTCTCTCCTCAATGAAGTTATAGAGAAAACCGAGAGGGGAGGTATCAGCTTGGTGAAAAGTAAAGAATAGCTTGGCCATCCCGAGTGAGCAGTTCAGAGCGGTTGTCGAGTGACGAGAACATCACACACATCAGTGTCATGACCCAAGGGATAATTCTGGGTCCTGGGAGTCGAGAGCCAATAGGCTCGAAGACGCCCCTGTCCAATCATGTAGGAGCTGGGCTCGACCAATCAGAAGTGGATCGAAAGAATCGAACTTCGATTCTTTCGATCCAGGTTGATGGGAGTCTTGACAGGAGGTCTATATATACGGAGGAACTGCCTGGTTGTAGACAGTTCCGCAGTATACAAGTACAGTTTGTATTCACGGTATCTTGTGTTTACATTGAAACATCTTGTTGTGCACTATTTAGCTGCACCAATCCATTATCTAGAAGTTCGCCTTCAACCGGTATCCCTTTCAGAGGTTCTGGACAGGGATTGTCACACATACTCACTTCAGCAGCTCTGCCACGGATAAGTTGAAGGCAACCACTCACTATGGCCAATCAAGCTGTTGAAGTCACGCAAGCCTTCGTCGACCAACTCATGGCCCGCATCGCGGACCTCGAAGGTAAAACTCAGCAGAATCACGAGGACGTCGCGGCACTCGACTATAGCATCCATCGCGAGGATCGATAGGCCAAGATTGAGTCCCCGGAGCGCTATGGGGTGGGAAGACCGAGCTCGGAGGGTTCCTTATCCAGCTCGTGACCTATTTTTGGCACTACCCTACTCGATTCCTGGATGAGAAGTCCAAGGTCTTGTATGCCGCGTCTAGGCTCAAGAAGAAGGCCCTCGCATGGTTCGAACCGGTTCTGAATGATTACTACGAGCACACGGACCTGGACGCCCAGGAAGATATCACCAAGGAGTGTTTCAAGTCTTTCAAGAAATTCGAAGCCAAGATCAAGGAAGTCTTTGGGGAATACGACGAGGCTCGCCGAGCCCAGGAACGACTCGCCAATATGCGCCAGACCAAGTCGGCAGCCGACTACGCTGCCGCCTTCAAAACCGATGTATTGCGCAGCGATATCAATGACGAAGGCTTGATGCAGCTTTTCTACAACGGGCTTAAGGACGAGGTGAAGGATGAATTATATCAAGAGGAGAGGCCAGAGACCATCGACAAATACATCGCCGTTGCCATTCGGATTGACGATCGACAATTCCAGCGTCGGATGGAGAAGAAAGGATTGCGCGCCAACCCAGGGCAGTACCGAAGCTCTGGAACCTATCAAGCCTATGACAAAAGGAGACGGCATCAGGGAACCCACTTATCGGGGACCACTCACGATGGGCCCATGGAGGTGGACACCATCCAGAAACAGGCACCCAGAGGCAAGAGTGGCATCAAGTGCTACAACTGTGGCAAGATCGGCCACATGAAGCGAGACTGCCAGGCACCCAAGCAACTCAGATAGAAAGAGAAGGAAGTGACAGCAGCTACGATGGCAGGCCAGGGACGTGTGATTGAGATCGCTGGAGTGGAATACGAAGAGTCGTTCCAGGATTCCGCCAACGACTACATCGACGATGACTACACACATTAGTACAGGCCTCGGCCAAAGGTCAGCCCCGTGAAGGCAGACTGGGAGGGCGACGATCACAGCGCCTGCAGCCACTCCACCGACAACCACTTGGAACCCAATTGCGCCAATACCGAGCCGGTTCGGCTTGCGGGAACTACGCTCGAATATGACTCGGAAGGAAAGGAGCAACCGATAGTTCCCGAGGAAAAATTCAACAACAAATCAGGGATAGGAGTGGGGGGAAGCCCAGCAGCAGTGGCTTACGGATTTCGAATTGCTGGTCAATACGGAACGGGAGAACGCTCTCGCAGCAGCACAGCGCTTGGGAAAAGGCTCAGGGCCTTTTAGGAGGCCCGCCAACCACTAAAATTACCCTGGACAAGATCCCACCGGTGCTGGAAGAACTGGAAGGTATGGGGCGACGACCCTATCATGGTCAGCGAGGTCGCTGCCATCTCAGGGGGAGGAGAAAGAAAAGATAGACGGCTTCGCATTACAGCGCACTGGAAGCAGTGGCAAGAACTAGCATTGGTTGACGGAGGAGCAGAGGCCAACTTGATTTTACCCAAGTTCGTATGGAAAAAGAAGGAAGAATTAGTCATCATTAAAAGGCCATTTCCGACTCAACGAGTGACAAGGGAGGCGTTACCCTTGGATATCACAGTCGAAGGAAATACTGCACAGGTCGTTTTCGACATCGTGGATATGGGGTCGCAGAAGGACATGATTCTGGGCTACCCATGGCACGAGGACTATAACCCAGACATCGATTGGACGGATTGTGGCCACCTACGATCGAGAGAAATCTCGGGAGTATCCAACCGTCGATGGGAGATCAGGAGCACGGCAGAGGCAGAGTGTCGGAAAGACACCCCCTACGGCACCACCGCGAGGAGCATCACCCCCAGGGTCACTGGAAGTCATGGTGTACTCCGTCGATATTGACGCAGGCGGCACAATCGAAGAAGTAGGGTTGACAACGTTGGTGGAAGTCGCGGCAGCCAACCAAGACAAGTACGCCTACTACAACAATGTGAGGCAGGAAAAGAAGGAAGAGATTCCGGAGGAGTACTAGGACTGCCCAGTCTTCGAGACCAAGCACCTTGAGAGTTTACCACCATGAGGACCGTGGGACCACGAAATCAAGCTCAAGGATGGGGCAAAACTAAGGCTCTTCAAGGTCTACCACGCCAACGACAAGCAGAGTGAGGAGTTGCGGAAGTACTTGGACGAGAACTTGAAGAGAGGACACATACGGGAGACCACATCACCAGCCGGATGCCCTGTCTTCTTCGTGCCGAAGAAGGACGGCGGCCAGCGACTGTGTGTGGATTACCGGCCGCTAAACAAGGAGACGGTGAAAAACAGTTACCCGCTGCCACCGATTTCGCGGATTCAAAGACAGCTAGCAGGGGCACGATATTTCACACACTTTGATTTACCAGTCGCATACGCCTATATACGGATTAAGGAAGGATACGAATGGAAGACAGCATTTCGCACGATATACGGCCACTGTAACGGGCTGAGCCCTGGCATGGACCTCGGCAGCCCTCGGCCTTGGTGAAGCTATTCCCCGAACACACACGCACAGACCACTACTCCATAACCTTCTATCACCGCGCACTGGCCAACACGCTCAACCATATCAGAGGCTCATGTTGTTAAACTTTCTCTTTCTCTTTTCCTTTTCTTCTTCAAGTTCAGTGTACTCGTAGAGTGGCCTAGCTAGTTGCAATATACTACCTTGAGACCGTTATAGTGATGATCCGGTCCACTCGAAGACAATAGAGGACGTCAGGTAAGCATTGGACAGCGTTTCCGGCAACCGGAATGTTGTATTGTTCCTACCCAGGCTGTCATGCTTAGTGAGGGCCATTGAGGGCCATTGAGGGCCATTGCGGGGGCATTTTCGATGGATTTTCTGTCAAGTTGGTCATGAGGTCATCGACGGTGGCCGACCTTGGGTGGACGAATGAGACACAGGGCGACAAAAGGTGTCTCATCGTGATGGATCCTTTGGCATTCGGCACACGTTTCCCCATGTCCCGTGTCGGCTTGGTTAGGACAGCGCCCTACTTTGGATTTCAAGATGCGGCCCGCCCTCGTTCTCTAGACGTGGACACAACGCCGATTCATCAGCATCACTACGCGTCGAAGGCGGTAGACCTAGGCTCGAAGGCTACTAGAGGCCACTGTCGGGCGGAGAGGATGGTTGCATGA
The DNA here is from genome assembly GCA_033296915.1 of Triangularia setosa. NCBI lineage: Eukaryota > Fungi > Ascomycota > Sordariomycetes > Sordariales > Podosporaceae > Triangularia > Triangularia setosa. The sequence continues at coordinate 3,282 of MU866652.1, read as the reverse complement.
TGTTCATACTGATGCGATGTGATGGTCAAATACACTTTGGGATTCTGTATTTCAAGGGCTGCTCCCCTGTAAGTAAACTAAATCATCGATGCTGGCGCACACATCGGCCCTGAAGCCCAAACTTATGAAAATGTGTATAACGTTGTGTCTTGTATGGTTGGTCCAGTCATCTAGCACGCCTGCACCACCTTGCCAAGGGATATCATCACCAAACTGTACTAAAGCAACAAAGCTTTACGGTATTTACATTCGTTACTGTCGGTTGAAATCCTCCCATTCAAAGAAATATCTCGTGAGAACCCAACAAAATGTATTGTAGATTAGAAGAAAATGAAGAGAGAAGACAGTTTTTAGTTTTTGATAGTGGAGAATGTGGGGTAACGTGGCCTTTGCCAGCAAAATGAAATACGCCGCGGGGAACAAAAGGTTGCCAAATAGAAGCAGTCGCTGTCAGTGCATACAGAAAAGGAGGGGATTTTTACTTACCTGCTTACCAGGACCACAAACTAGGCACTGAAGGCGAGAAATAGCGGTCCAACCACCGAGGGAGATTAAGCAGACTTGTTAAATTGTTTGCCGCGACGGTTGAGGATGTCTTCAATTTCTCGGGGTTCATCCAGGATGATCATGCGGTTGCCTGGAAGAAGCAGTTGGGCGATTGGGCTGCCAAGCTTCTGGGTCGTGATGCTGAAAATGGCCTCCGAGTTTGCCTTGGTGAGCTTGATGGCAGGGATCAAGTCAGGCAGATCGCCGGCCATTCGGCTTGCGGAATGGGCATTGTGTAGAATTCCCGGGTATGGCCTTGGATAATGCTTTTTTCGTCCAAACACGAACACCGGGGGCAACGAGCAGTCCAAACAGGACATAATACGCCCCGATACTGGCGTTGAGCATCTTGACCGTGCCCTGTCCGATGGAGTCGAGTCGAGTTGGGCAAATATGCAAGGGAATGAGGGACAGAGCTCAAGCAACGAGCAAGCAGCACCTAGCCGTTCATATAGTAAACATTCAGGGCTCTCTATAGACGTCATTTGGATCATCGCGGCGAGGTTGTGCTTGGACTGCGGCGCTGCGGCGCATGGTTTCATTTGCAAATTGCAACTCTGCTACCTGAGGCTATCTCGGCTCGCTAATCATGACAACTCGTTGGTTGATAACCACATGCTATCAAAGGTAATCATATAAGCAGAGAAAGTCAACAAGAGCTAACGGTTTGTGTTGGTTGTAGCGGAAGCGTGGGTTGCTAAAGTTGCTATCTCGGTCCCTCGCCGTTGGAGCAGAGACAGAAGATCCCTAGCAAGTGCGTGAGAATGCATGGTTATCTAAGCACGCTCATGGGGTCCACCTATCTTTATCGATAAGCACCAGGCACAGCTGGGTGTTAGCGGCCTGCAATTCCTTCGAGGTTGGCAAAATCACCTTGCGCCAAGGTGATTTCGCCAACCTGGTTTCGCCAACCTCAAAGGGGAATATTCCGGAATACATTGTCGATAAAAGAAGTAGAGACTACTACCTATTTATGATAAAGATTGTAAAAGATAGTGGATAGGTATCAAAAGATAGTTAATAGGTCTTGTATAATAGTCGATAGCCTTTAAAGATGGTTTAGACGTTTTGAAAGACAGTAGAAAGGCGTTTAAAGACAGTTGAGAGGCTCGTTAACCATCCGACCGATGCCAACATCCATTTCCTGTATGAGGGATCGGCCGTCATTCCCAATGCAGTTACAACACAATGCCCTAAAACGTTCTCAAGCCAGCGCCGAGGTCCAGCACTGTGGGGCTGTGGGGATAATAATGCGTTGTCCCCGGATTTGTTCCCCAGAGCTTTGGGTTGGACGACCCTGCCAACTTGCAGGATTCCTTCTCTCCCTTCCGAGGATTCCGTCTCTTCCACTTCAATCTTCCTACTTGTGGTTTAAACTTCCTTCCGCTCATCGTCTTGGATTGATTGCATTTGGGACATCGACAACCATGAAGGAACTTCTATCACGCGCTCTAGCGCTCGCAGCGGCTCTCTTCCAGCGGGAAGCTCTCGTCTGGGATGGCACCTGCACAACAGGCATACACATGATTGTGGCCAGAGGTAGCACTGAAGCCCCTGGGCTCGGTAGGATAGGAGTTGTGGCAAGAAATGCGTCACTGCTGATTCCCAACTCCTCGATCGCGGCGGTTGACTACCCAGCGACGTTCGAAAACTACTTCACTTCTTACGAAAACGGGGCCTCCGAGTTTGAGAGGCTGGTCCTTGAGCATGTAAAGGTGTGTCCAGACGCCAAGATCGCTCTGCTTGGCTATTCCCAAGGAGCCCACGCCATGATGGACGCTGTTTGTGGAGACAGGGATGACGGGTTCTTTGTGTCTCCGGATTTCAGGGAGGCGCTTGGCTCACAAGGTAGGTAGCGTTCCTGGTTTTATCAGATGCTTACCGATATGGCAAAACTAATCGGATTGCAGTTGTTGCCATTGTTGGGTTTGGTGACCCAAGTTTTAATGCATCGGCCCCTTGGAGCGTTGGGACAAGCACCAGCGCGGGCTTATTTGCTCGTCATAACATCACCACTTGTGAGCCATACGCAGCTAGAATTCGCAGTTGGTGCGACGACGGCGACGTGTATTGTTCTTTAGGAAACTTGACTACGGTTCACGGCTCCTACTTCGACAACTATACTCTCGACGCAGCCGAGTTTATTGTCAAAAGATTCAACAGCTCTGAGCCCACTACAACTACCGCCCCTCCAACCGGCACGACGACCCAGCCAGGGACTGAGACAGCAGATGAGACCACAACTGAGACGAATGCAGAAACAACAACAGCCAACACCCCCGGCTCCGGTGCTGGATCATTTAGCCCTTCTTGGATAACGATACTATCAATGGCAGGCTCGATGATGGTTTGGACAGAGCTTCTGTGAGTCAGATCCAGTATACTACGTCATACGGTCGCTCAAGAGCTGCCCGGTCACACTGTGGGCTAGGATAGCGGTACTTTCCACCTACCCTTGGATATCATTCTGGGTAGGTAGCATGTAAATAATGGCCAGCTTGAGCCCAGCATGCACTGACTCAAAGGCTCAGAGTTTGCCACATCAGGGCATGAATAATGCTGTCTACGTCATGGCTCATCTGTTTGTTTGTTCATCACAGTCCGCAGGATATGACTAAAAGACCAGGAATAAGAAGGTTATTATTATTATTATTATTCCTACTCCGTTCTACCCTAATGGAAAGAGTTTGCCGGTCCTGCTGTTGCTGTTTACATAGGAAAACCGTGCTCTAAGGC
>MU866651.1:0-10133 GCA_033296915.1 Triangularia setosa | reverse complement strand
GGTACGCCTCGAAGTCTCCGTGCCCTGTTCTCTCCGCCAGGAGGTGGTGCAGGGTCTTTCGCGCCAGAGAGAGCTCCGGGGGTGGTCGTTTCCCCCTTGCAGGGAAGGGTGGCAGGGAGTAGAAGAGATTTAGGGCTTATCCCAACCGAGCTATCGCAGATTGGGTTAGACGGAAAACCGTGGACAAGACACAAGTCGAAGCGATTGCGATGCCTCTACGCATTTTTCAGCTTTTGTCGGCACCAACATCCGTCGTTTGCCTTCGTTTGGTTTGCGAGGTGAGCCTGTGTGGCCGTCAGCAAAGTCGTATCCGTACTTGCAGACCAAGGTTTCGGCCCTTCCAGGCTTTTAGCTTAAGTGTTGGTGAGCTCGATCACTTCTATGTACTGTCGAGACGCAAGTGATGATTGTCGACAGTTGTTACTTTTTCTCTCATCAAAGAGAACCATGACTTCGCTGAACCACACCGTTGGGAAGGATTTCTTCTCCCAAGAGCTGCATGGTACAGCTCCGGTCCCTGGGTTCAATCGCCCTCAACCCCTGTGCCACTCACCCACGGAGTGTCCTGCAGACGAGATCGATCGTCATGCTCATTGAGTGCTGTAAGATGCCAATCTCTGCCTGGGAGAAGCATCTCGGGGGGGGGGATGGGAGAGGGGGCAGAAACAATGATTTCCTTGCGCCTGAACTGCTACACGTTTGGTTCGGTGATCACCTCCCTTGGCTTTCATCACTGCATTTTTCGAACGCGGTGAAAACCTGAAGGATTGCTAGAAACTTGCAAAACAGTCAGTGCTCCTGTCATATGGCAACGAATTCCCAGCGACCTTCTAAAACCGATCAAGCTTTGGCTGCGAGCGCACAGACTGGCCATGCTCCTGTCCTGTGATGAGAATCGTGAAGACCAACAAGATTTTGACATCGAGAGGATGGGCTTGTTTCCACTTGATAGTCGGTGGGTCTTGTCCCGTGTGCACAGACAAGAGCGGAGAAGAGGCAACAGAGCCGTCGCAGTCCCCGGTTTGGCTTAGCGTGCGGCTTTTCACTGGGTTTCTTTTTTCTGACTGGCTGGAACTGAGGGGATTGCACATCATTTCCATTTCCCTCAACAGCCAAATGCCACACTGCTCAGAGGGAGGTCTGTGCAGGGCTCGTGGTGCGCATTAGGGGAGACAAGGATTTTGAACCATGGAACGACATCCTTGCACTTTCTGAGTTTGTGCTTCGCGAGCTTCCTTTCTACCAATTACACGATGACCACCATCTCGGATGCAGACTTGTGGCTGGAAGACACAGCTGGTGGCACTCCAAGAGGAAAGAGTGTTTACACACTACCGAGCCGTGTCCCAGGCCCAGGAACAGTGCATAGTTGGGCAAGCTGTATGTAAGTCGTATATGGATTCCAGGTTGGTGTTTCTACATCAAGCTACTGATGATATACCAGCTAGAACTGTACGCTAATAGATCACTACTCGAATTCTCGAAGAGATTGTCAGGCGCCAAAAGTGGACACACAGTGGGACACCCTTCCAGTTCTGATGCCTGCGGGATGCTCAAGACTCGAACAGTCCCGCCGTCCCGACTTGACCTGCATTGGGCGAAAGGGACTCTGCAAAGAAAACCTGGGATGGCTCCTCCGGATAAAGTCGAGGTCCCCGGAAATCGAGCTACTGATGCAGCCACCAGTGACGGAACTCGCCCGCCAAGCGTTGCGGCACTGGAGCGGAATCGAAAGCCTAGGCGATGCCACCCCCTAGCGTAGCAGAGAACCAGTCTGCCATGCTCGTCTCCAATAAAATAAACCCCCATGAAGGGTTTCCAGGGGTACCTTGACATGGGGGTTCTCGATGAGGGACCCCCAGGAGATCTGAACGTGCAGTACGTTCGGCCTAATGTAAGAATCCGGGGAAGACTCCAAGTCAAGTGTCCAAACACTGTGACATATATCGCTTGAGACGCAGTACTTGCAGAAAACACGACCCCTTTCCTTCCGTCTGCCGCTCACCTTGCATCAGGCCGTCCCAACGACACACACCATGCTCACCAACCCTGACTGGCTCCAGAGATCCGTGATATTTCCTGTACACAACGCTGGTCCGTCTCGGTATATCATGGTACTCTGCTCCCGCCGATAGCTTCCGCTGTGGACCTCGTCAGGTCGTCTTGATCGTATCAGCGATCCCACTCGACTCGGCATTCCGTCCTCCCACTATATTACCATACACACAAGATGTCGGGCTCCTTTACACCACCAGAGGGTCTAGCACCCGAGTTATATGAATCGCGGGCCGGGGTTGTCATCGCCGTCGTAGCTGTTTGCTTGACGGCCGGTACAACTGCCGTTAGTTTGCGGGCTTACTCTCGCGCCAAACTGATTCGTCAATTTGGAATGGACGATTGGGCTGCCATTGTGGCTCTTCTTTTGGCAATTGGCAGCGGGACTATGGTTGCATCTAGTATGTCGTGAGGTATCTGTTTCTTTGTGAGCATATTTGACTTACCATTGCCTTCTTAGATACAATCTACGGACATGGTAGACACATCGACGTGGTGGACAAGTCTCAACTGTGGAAGTATTTCAGGGTACATCTCTCCAAAGCCATGTATATTTCTCGCAACATGACTAATAGGCAAAAATAGACATTCTACACCTCCATCGTGCTCTACAACGGCTCATTAACAGCTACCAAAATCACCTTCCTCCTCCAATACTGGCGCATTCTTGGCACGCCACAGATGAGAAGAGTGGTAATGATTGCCGGAATCATCGTTGCCTTGTGGTCCATCTCCCAGCTGCTGGTCGTCATCTTCACCTGCACGCCGATTGAGAGGTTCTGGCTGCCAGAAACACCGGGAACTTGCATTCCCAACCTACCCTTCTGGTATATCAACGCAGCAGGCAACATCGTCACCGATGTTATTGTCTTTGTAGTCCCTCTGCCCGCTCTCAGTAAACTGAATCTCAAGAAGAGCCAGAAGCTGGCATTGATTGGCATCTTCTGCTTGGGTTTCTTTGTGAGTCCTTCCCCTGTCAAATATTCCGCTCGCCTTGCATGTACTAACTTTTTTTTGCCACAGACCTGTGCCATCTCCGTCATCCGCATCCAATATCTCCGCCTTAGTGAAGATGTCACATGGGACAACGTCGCCTCCTCCTGCTGGTCAATCGGTGAGCTCTGCTCCGGTATCACCTGCGCTTGCCTCCCGACTCTTCGACCCCTCGTCGCCAAGATCTTTCCCTCTATGAACTCGAGCAACAGCTACGGCAGCTATCAGAAATCTGTGGGACGTGATGGAACTGCCCCGAGCAAGAGCAAGAGATCTAGGAATGAGACAGGGAGCACGAGGAGCATCATCTACCCCGAAGACGTTGAGCTCCAGAGCGATGACAGGTCAGACAAGGAGGTCAGGGTGGAAAGAGTGGAGGGCCATGAGCAGTATGGGCATTCAATGAACAAGCTCAAATTGGGCCTTAAACCTTCGGTGACAACGGAAATCAAGGTCGGGACACCTGGACCAAATTCTTCGCGGCTGGTGCCAAGTTCACAGTGGTCAAGGGGGATTGAGGTGAAGCATGACTTGGTAGTTACGAAGGAGGGCTTTTAGGGGGCTGCATGAGTTTTTTCTTTTGTGTACAAAAAAGTCTTTTACGCTCATGGAGGGACAAGTTTTGGATGAGGATTATACCCACGCACTGCGTTCAAGTACACGATAGATCAGGTACTAAGGTAAAATCCAAAAAATTGAAGAATAAAAAAATTAAAAAAATTACTTCAAAACATCTCTCATAGACTGGTTGGTGAGGTTGGGCCAGGTTGTTGTGTGTGCCCGTGTAGTTGGTGCCGTAACCGAACCGCGCCGCTCCCACTGCAGCACCATCAGCCACACCCGTCAATTGCTTTTCTTGCGTAGTGATGATATTGGAGCGAGTGGAGATAGAGTGTCATCCTTCCCGCGGACCTGTGCCGCACTGATAATATTGGGGGCTTTTCAAGACCGGGCACACGGACTTGTTGTAGTACTGGGTGGGCATGCTTCTATTTGCTCGCTTATTCTGGGAGATACTTACATAGGCAATAGGTCAAAGCGGTCCTCCCATTTTGTTTTCACTCGATATACCTCTGTACCTATCAAACGATTGAGATCTGAAGAGAAAAAATGAAGAAGAAAAAAACCACAGTTCAGTACCTTAGCAAGCAAGCTATGTTGATTGAGTTACCAAGTAAATAATCGTAGGGTAGGTGATGTGTTTCCTAAGTGGAGATATCTTTGCTTAGATTAAGACACTTCTAAACGTCGTTAGTGAGCCTCAGCAGTTATTCAGGGTCACATAAATTCTACTTGCCCTGTTTACTTCAAGTGAAAGGGATACTAGTAAAGGAGTTCTTCAGACCCTCACTTCAGTGTGACGATTTACATAATCACATTGTCAATGCTCCGTGCAGCTTTCACTATGACGTCGATGCAGCTACCACACGGCAAAAACCCCTTTGTAGTCATGTCATGAATTTGTGTCTCATTTACCGTTTATATATTCAAGCTAGGGTACACAGAACCCCCTCCCCTTTAGTACTTGTACCTATCTTCCCCTTCCCTCTTTTGGAACTTGTTGAGCAACCAGTACTGGGCATTGGCAACAATCGACATGAACAGTGACGCTGAGCAAAGAGCCACGATAATTGTCCAGCCGGTGCGGTATACAGGCGCGTCGCTCGCCTGGAAGATTTGCGAGCCAGCGATACCGGCAATATTGGCGCCCATGACAAAAATGGCCATTGTGATGGAGCGCTCGCCGGCGGATTTGGCGTTGAGGGAGAGCCATGCTCCGTTGACGGCGTCTATATTGTGGTTTCTTAGTCAATGACCTTCAAAGCGTGAGGAGAATGGGACTAAGGGGTACATACGCCAATTGGCCATAAAGGCAGTAGCCATGGTCAAGAAACCAAAGCGGAGGTCTCTGTTGGGGGAGGTGATGAGCAGGCGGTTGCCGAGCTGGAAGACCCAGAGGCCTAGAACGCCCAAGAACACCATCAGGCCTCTCTTGTTGTATTTATCGGCTAGGTATCCCCAGAGGAGATTCAGCACCAAGAGAATCCATGCCCCGATCGTCATCATAGCGTTAGATTGCAGTCTGCCGAAGCCGAAGCCAATGACGAGGGTTGGGGCATAAGCTCCCAGGGCGTGGGCAGAGGCCATTCCCAGGATGGTGGTAAGGAAGTGAGGGAGGATGCGCCAATTGGTGAACTGGTTTATCTTTTGTTAGCATTGGTTAATTGCCATAATGAGCGTTGTTGAACTCACAGTATCTTTCACTTCACCCCAGCTGACACTTTGTCTTGGCTGGAGTTTGGATGGATCGTCCTTAAACACGCGTGCTTGAAGAATCGCAGACTCCCTCTCAGTGAAATAGCGGAAGCTCTTTCCTGCAACCAAGGATCTTGGGTTGGCTGGGGACTGGGGGAAGAAGGCGATAAAGATGAAGCCCACGAGAATGGTGAAAATGCCTTCTAGCTGTTTCCATTATGTTAGCTCAGTCCACCATGAGTTGTGAATAAGTTGGAACCTACAAGAAACAACCATTGCCATCCCGAAAGGCCAGCGATTCCTCGCATATGCAAACTGTTTAGACAAGTCAGCTAGGCCCATACCCTAACAAGAGCGGCGGGAGGAAAACTCACATTCCATAAGCAATGAGACCAGAGCAAGCGCCGGCAAAGAGGTTACCGATGAAGTAATATGAGAAGCGCCTAGAAATCTCACTGCGTTTATACCACCGGGTCATAGTGTAGAGACCAGCAGGAATGAAACCAGCTTCACAAAGACTGTTATATGATAGTTAGTCTCATGTCTAGTGCAAAGCTCTAGGTGAGAAAGGAGACACATACCCTAGAAGCAATCTTGTAGCAAGATACGGGCCCAATCCTTTCCCTTTAATGAAAGTCTGAAAAGTGGCGACAGAACCCCAAGCCAAAATCTGGCAGCCGATCCATAGTGTTGGGCCAACTCGATACAAGATGATGTTGCTGGGGATCTACAGTCGTCGGTCAGTTTGCAGCTCAAAAGTCTGTCGCTCGGTAACTGACTTCAAGAAGCACGATTCCTGTCGACAGCAGCTGCTGACCAATGTTGAATTCGAACTGTGTGATTCCTACTTCTTGCATGAAGAAATCTGTCATCGCGTTGCCGCTTGATTGTGTGCATGTTAATATCCATCGTATAGATAGGGGTGTTTGGGAACAACATACATGTTGCCACGATCTATTTGAAGGGCAAAGAAACCAAGGATCAAAAGAGGCATGACAAGAAAGTCGACTCTGGAAGGAATTAGATCAGCAATGAGCCAGGTGGAATGGGACGCTAGACGTACCGTCGAAGGAGTGCCTTCTCCTCCTCCTCTGTCCATGTGATTTCTTGTCCATCGTCGTCGGTGAAGCTCTGGCTCACACTGCTCGCTGTCACCTTCTCGAGTTGCTTTTCGTCGGCCATTTTGGCGTCAACTGGGTATCACAAACAGAATAAAACAAGAAAACGAAACAGCGCAAAGGAAAACGCTCACTTCAATGAATACCGAGAAAAGTGAAGATCAACTTCTTGCATGCAGCGCAACCTCCTACTATCTATCTATACTCCATTATGAATCCATGACCCAGCCAGTTTGACATGGGGCTCTGGTTCGATGGAGTATTCTTTTCCCACTAAAACTAATCGCCCTCGGCTTTTCTTATGCGCCTAACTCATTAGTATCTTAAAATCCAGTTGACCAAGAACACGAAAACGAGCCTGTGTCTGCAAATTCAGACCTGTAGAAGATTTCACATGGGATGAAAAAGCGGTGGTGCAGCTGTGGTGCAGCAATTCTGCAGGGGTTGGTGCCAGTTTGGCGTGCTTGATGCCATCGACGTGGAGAGGCACGCCATCTGTCACCATCTTGGGTTTCCACCTTCGGCCTCTTGAAATACCACCAAAACCCCCTCGTTCGGTAGACACTCCCGCAACGGCACCGATTTAGCGCTGCATCATGCATTTGAACGAGGTGGGATTGGCTCAATGTCTGATAATGCCATTAGATGCCTGCATCGTCTCATGGCTCGTTGTCGTGGGCACTGGGTGACTGGTGGCCTAGACCAGCAGGTTGGGACGGCATTTGCGGATGGCACTTTAAGCCATCGAGACACACTTCGGATTTAAGCGGGCGTACAGTCGTGATAACAAAGGACGGCCAAAAGTTGCATCATGGGAAAATGCCGATAGTTTGTGTGTTTGGTTGATATTTGAAGGACGAGATGCGTCATTAAAAACGTTTGAGTGAAGAATGAAGAGCGGAAGTGTACCTGATTAACTGAAGACAACCCAAATCCGAGAATCCAGGACGCGCCTTCCCAGCTAAAGTTACCCACAATTCACACCAGCTTGAGAAGTTCCGGCTGTAAAAATGGCCCACCTTGCAGCGCGCGCGAATGTTTCCCCGGATTCGGGATTTCCAGTCACTATCCACCCACATTTCAACCCCAAGATCAAAGACCATGTCCCTCCGGAGCCGCCACACAAAGAACGAACCCCAGCGCCCGACAGAGGCCTCTTCGCCGATCCCGAGAAGAAATCTTTGTTGTCGATACCGGGCATCAAAGTAGTTCCCTTGACTGAGTCCATTGGCACCGTCTTAGAGAATGTCCAGCTCTCCGCCTTGACACCACAGCAACTTGATGACCTAGCCCTTCTGGCTAACGAGCGCGGCGTGGTCTTTTTCCGTTCTCAAGATCTGACTACCGAAGGTCAAGTCAAGCTCTTCGAACATTATGGGGAACTCGATCGCCATCCTTCTCAGAAGGACACTCACCACCATGTTATCAGGGGCAGCACCGTAGATCACAGGGAGATATTGGCCTATACCCCCTGGCCAAGCGGGGATTTTCATGCCGACACTTCTTTCGAGATCAACCCGCCTTCTTATTCGATGCTCAGAATGGAGGAACACCCCCCTGTGGGTGGTGACACGGCCTGGGTATCGTCCTACGGTCTATACGATACTCTTTCCGATGCCATGAAGTGCGTCCCTTGCCGTTGCTTATATCGACTGTCGTATCCTAACAAAACGTAAATAGGAGCTTTCTGTCTAGTCTCCATGCCATCCACACCTCCCGCCTCCAGTACGATACCATCCTCGACCTCTGGCAAGTGCCTCCCAACCGCGCTCCCATCGACACCCATCACCCTGCTGTCCGGACTCACCCCGTCACTGGCCTCAGGGCACTGAACGTCAACCCTGGATTTGTTACGGGCTTCGCCGAGTTAAAGAAATACGAAGGGGACAAGATCCTGGACTTTCTAAATTATCACATCCATGCTGCGGACGATCACTATGTGCGATTTAAGTGGGAAGTAGGGAGTGTTGCGCTGTGGGACAATAGAGCAGTGGTTCATCGTGTGATTCCCGGGTCGTACGAAGCACCTAGGAGGGGAATCAGGACTACTGTTTTTGGAGAGAAACGTACGTACACAGATTCTTGTTTCCTCGTGTGAAGTCTTGGTCTATGAGGATAGCTAACTCGAAGTAAAACAGCGTATCTCGATCCAAAGAGTGAAGGAAGATTGGAGAGACAGAAGAGGCTGAAGGCGGAGAAGGCAAATGGACATGGGGCGAATGGAGTCAACGGGAACGGCGTTGGCCACTGAGAACTTGTTATGGATGTGAAAGAGACGGGTAATAACCGAAGCATGTGTTCTTGGATAAGCAGTTTGAGATTGATTGACGGTCGATCATGTTTGTGCACGGAATCTTAAGCATCACAAACATGCTTCTGAAGCGTGACCTCAACCATTCTTTGTGAGAGAGGAACGGGGAGGCATGATAGCTGTTAGTTAGCCTGAAACATTATGCACCCAGATTTCGTCGGTATCATGAAATTAATGATATGGGTTCTGCAGTTGTTTCCGTCTTCAGGGCATGTTGGTTCCTGTAGCTGTATGACGTCAGGTCATGTGGATGAGAACATTACGTTTCACACCGGCCGGCTACAAAGAGACACATTGATCTATGATTGTTCTTTCTGACATCACTCACCTGACAGCCTGAGAAGAACCATGTTTCGATAACGGAACGAGCCTTCGGGTGCCATATCCTTGTGTGCCACGTTGGCCCCATGAGCTGCACAATAGCACACCACGCGCGCGGGATAGGAGATTAGCAGACAGCTGCCCAGTCTTGCATACAAGTTGGACCTCGCAACATATCAAGCCTCATAACCGGTATACTGAGTTGTTTCCCACAGGATGTTGACAATACATCTGTGTCTCATATGCAAAGCGCAGCGCCCCAACTTGCCGGACAGCTATACTCGAGTACAAAAGCCAGACATCCAATCCCAAAATTGAAAGCCAACCTCAAAGAACTGATATCGTCATGGCGCTTTCTATCAACTCGCAAAGTCTGAAGAATTTCTCTGTCTTGGTGTATATATATCCCTCCAGACCACCATCAAGCTAATATCTTGCAGAACCAAAAGCCTTAAGCAAAGTACAATCTATCAGCATATAACCACCTTCCTGCACAATGTGTGTCAGAATTACCAAAACCTGCAGGGACAAGAATTGCAATGGCTTTATTTCCCAATAGACTGAAGAATGCGAAGCTGCCAAAGCTAGAGGAAGTAGATGCCCAAATGCCGAGTTCAAGGGTGATACTACGGAGATGTGCGCGAAGTTTCTTCTTTCTAACGACCTCATTAGGAAGTTTGCAAAAACAGTCAAGGAATAAATAGTGGGAGCCCAGTTTTTCTGCTTTGGGTGGGGCAAAAGGTGTTGTGAGACAACCTTCGAAGGCACCATTTTGGGCAGGTATGGGGATGGATTTAGGCCAGACTATTTTTTGAATTGTGTCATCGGCCGATATGTTTAAGCAGGGGTAGCCTGGTAGCTGGACTCCAGCCAGCATAGCGTATAGCGTTAGACTAAATGATCTACTACTAGTTTGTGATGTTCTACATGAGTCAAAGTGACGATACTATTGGTGTATCTCGACGACTAAAATAAAGCCGGCCTGGCGTGGAGACAGCGAGCCACAGCCACACTACTACAGCTAGATCTCACAGGCGCCTTCGACAGAGTAAATTACATCCGACTACTCGCAACTCTCC
>MU866650.1:0-10209 GCA_033296915.1 Triangularia setosa | reverse complement strand
GGATTTTCGAGACCGTCGGTTGCATTGAAATGTACAGGGATTTCAACTACAATTCAATTTCAATGTGTATTTCCGTGTAATTGCTCCGGACCCTGGTGCTGTATCCCACAAGCTTCTTGGAGAGTTGTATTATTAAGTCTGTCCGGATCAGGACTTGTTAATATTCGTCACAGCTGGATTTGGTAATGTAAGATTGAGAGCAGGCATACCGGGATCAAAAGGAGAATCCAGAAACATGAAGCCAGTCGCTATAAATACCAACTGGCTGAAGAGCTCTTTATGATGCACATAAAGATGCGAGAGTAGCCCGGCGCCAAAGTCATGCCCAACCCCAATGACTTTGTGAATACTAAGCACCATGCTGATGAGTTCATAGACCTGAGGGACAAGGCACTTCATTTGGTATGGCTCATAGGACTCAGGCTTGTCGGTGTCACCGTACCCAAGAAGGTCGGGAGCAAAAACGCCAAATCCAGCTTTGGGCAACAGTTCGATTTGGTGGTGCCAAATGTAACTAGAGCTTGGTGCGCCATGGAGGAGGAGGAATGTGGGTTTGTTACTGGCAGCAGGGACGTAAATATAGCCGTACGTTGTACCGTCGTTGAGAGTTGCTTTTTTGACGAGCTTGGGAAAGGCGATCGATGCCATGGTAGCGACGAGAGGAGGAAATGATGTAGTTGTTAATAACACCGTTTGAGGATGATTGAGGGTTAAAAGGTTCCGAAGGGCAGGGGTCTTGTTTGCCGACCCACCCCTCGCCCTTCCATTAACATTGACATGCCATGCACGCACGGGCTGTGTAATGCGCAGCTCTAGGCATGGAATTCCGAGTTCTGTCAGCTGTTCGGTCTCGAACCACAACAAATCAATGGCTACTAACACTGTCTAAAGTACACTTCCTTCCCAAGACCTTCTTCAGCCCTTTACACTCATGTGCGGTACTAACACAAGCCAAAGATACACATGTAAGCCTTGTAACCTAATGCCTCAGGGCTTCTCGTCTAGATCCCACTCTCCAGCACATCCACCAATCGCCGTCTGATCCCATATCTTTCATACTCAAACTCTTCCAAACTCCCAATCTTCTCCCCCCATCCGTCTTCGATCTTCCCTGTGGACATTTCTTGCCCTGAATCATCAATCTTGACCAAACATGTCGTACCTGCCAGTACCTCATTTCCTTTTGCGGCCCAGTGCTTATACAATTCCGGATGTGGCACCCATACAACCCTCATTCCGGCTCTGCGCGCTGCCTCAACACCTGGGACGCTATCCTCGAACACCAAGCACTCTTCGGGTTTTATCCTTCTTTCGCTGTGGTCTAGCTGCTCATTGATCACTTCTAGCGCCGTTAAGAAAATATCTGGGGCTGGCTTTCCTCTCTTGCCCTTCATTCTGTCATGGTCTGATAGAACCCTGCCCTTCTCTGGTATTAACCCTATTATCTCACTGATCTCTTGTCTCGACATCTTCAACTTGAGATTGGAGGTGACACTACTCGAGGCCAACGCGATCTTTATTTTTCTCCCGTCTGCTTCCGTTGTCGCTTTTGAGAGCTGCTGGAGCAACTGCTTTGCGCCTGGAAGGGCTTCACACAAAGGGAACATCCTGTCCTGTTCACTCTGCTGTTCCGCTTTGTACTGCTCGCGGGAAATGGGAAGTTGAGCCCATTGGTGAAATTCTTCCCCATTACTGGACCCAGGTACACCCATGAGCTGTGCCTTTAGAGACCAGGGGATAGGCGGACGGGAGTAGCGGGAGAGGACGATGTTGGCGCAGAGGCTGTAGATATCTTCTGTGTTAAGGAGGAGGCCATCAAGGTCAAAAATGCAGGCCTGAATGGGCGGGAGGCTTTTGAAATATGTCAGATTAGGTACTGCAAGGCGTGGGGAGGAGAAGCCCAAACCTGTTCTTGGGAGCATTCATGGTTCGGTGGCCCTTGGATTGAGTTGGTTGCCAAAATAAGGTGCAAGGGCAGTCTCCCCCTTTGTTTTGTAGTACTCGTGATGTAAGTGATATTGATGGAACGGTTTTATGCTAGAGTGTCAGCTCTAGTTGTGTCAAACCTTGTTTAGGCTCTGAGAAACAATTCCGACTTTCACCCCGCACAAGGCTTTTGCAAGCGCCGAAACCGGATTGGCTGACAGCTGGCCAATCTTTGAGGCGCATATCTCCACCACAGGGAGTGCGTTATTGCTGATGCCTTGGAGTTTCTTCTCATCAGTCGGCTTTCTATCCAGGAACGGTTCTTGATATACTTACGAGACATTTGTCAGGTGTATTTTTTGGTGGCACAATCATCATGTCATCACTTGACGCTGAAGAGCAAGCGTTGCTATTTAACCCCTCATTGTCTCGTGGTGATGTCTTTATCTCAGGCCAACAAAACTCCCAAGACCGCGACGAAGGAAAATTATCAATGGCAATGCCCAACAATGCCAGCTCATTTCCAGGATGTGCACGACAATCACATTGTCTACACGCCAGCTTACCCTACCTTGACCGTATGCTTGATTCGCACCAGGAAGGATGGGTTCTCCGTCACCTTTCCTAGTCGCGATGCTCATCTGCATCAATCCCTGAACATATTCTTACACTTCTAGCAACCGCTGGCACCGCGCCATCGCTCTTCATCCAACTGGAATCCCCTGCCATTTGCATCTTATCTGATCCTTATCCAATCTCACGATATCGGGACCCGTCAAACTAAGTGGGCCTTGCACTAACGTAGTCTGATTCTTGTTTCCTCCTCGCCCCACCGACTCCACTATGAGACCCTTTTTTTCCAACGACATGTCAACATCCATTGTGATGCTGTGTGAGAGATCGGGAGCGCGTTGGGGTATGGCCAGCCGAAAAAGTGTTTGTTTGGGAGGTATGGTGGCCCATGTGTGCATGTGTATTTGCCAGAAGCAACAGCCGCAATGGCGAAATGTTCGAGTTTGATAATGACCAGAACAAGCAGCAACGATTCACCAGCGGGAAGCCCAGTTACAAAGTCATTGTTGTTCAGGCTGGCCCAAGGAGGATGCAGATAAACGGCTGTCCCATCTCCTCAACTCGGCAAGCTGCAAGCCTAAACCACAAGAGACGAGACAATGGCGAGCCAGGTAGCAGCATGACCTAGATTCAAGGCAATGGGAAGGCATGTCGAGGAGTCGGATGAAGAGAACCCAACACGGTTTATATTCTACTAATCACAGCGCAGCCATTGTTGTACAATGTCCCGTCTAGCAAGCTCTTCTCCGTCGCATGGCACACGCGACCAGGGTCCATGATATACATATCCTCCATCACCAATTTTGTCCAGCACGCCATGATGGTCTCAATTGGCGGCCTGAGAGCCCCGGACGAGATGTCTAGTAGGCGAAGAGAAGCAGGAAGGCAACCATCAGGGCGAAGAGGCCGGTGGCTTCGGCGAAGGCGAAACCCAAAATGGCGTACGAGAAAAGCTGGGCTGTGGTGGGGGCAGCCACTGGTTAGCACAGTCAATGGGACAGACAGGAGCGAAGTCAGGGCAAGCCTACACCTGAGGGCCGGGTTGCGGGCGGTGCCGTTAATGAGGGCGGCAAAAACTGTTCCAATGCCGACACCAGCACCAGACAGACCAATGGTGGCGAGACCGGCACCTTGCATCTTGCCAGCAGCGAGAATGGCGGCCGTAGCAGTCTCAGCAACAACACCACGGGACTGGGTGGCAGACCGCATCATGACAGGGGCAAAGGCATTGCGGCCCTGGCTGAGAAGCAGACCGTGGCGGCCGGCAATGGAGGTCGAGCGGAGGATGGAGCTCGGCAGACGAGAAGCTGGAGAACGAGGGAAGAGCTCTCGTTAGCAACACGTCACCAGGGAGGAGGTGCGAGAATTAATGGCTGGTCGACATACTCTGGGCCATCGCAGGCTTCGCACCCATGCGGGCAACGGCACCAGCCAGCTTACTAGAGGCGTTCATTTTGATGAGACGGGGGATGAAGGAGGGCGGTGTAGCTGGCAATTGATGGTGCCAATTGATGGATGCGTAACAGAAGCTGGGAGTGGGAAGAGGAGGATGAAGCACACGTTGGGGATGGAAGCGGAAGAAATTAGGGGAACCTGGAAAGAATGGAAGGGAGGGAGACGTTGGCCGGTCCGTGGAAGGGAGGGCGGGAGAATGACACGAATGGGAAGGGGTGGACGGGGGGAGGGCGGGGTAAAGGCCAATCATCTGCTGAGACCTTCCAGGTTTGTGAGACGTGAGATCTCTCGCTCCTTCACATTCGATGCACACGGACGCAGATGGTAGGCGCAGCTGTCGAGTGCAGCCTGCAGCTGGTCATTCCTGGTCTGGCACTTTTATCACGTCGCAGGCCAAGAAATTGGATGGTCATTTTGTGTGCCCTCTGGACTATCTCGTTGCCGTCTATGATGTTTGCTTCGAGTCAGCTTAGGCGTGTGCAAGAACGATATCGTATTCCCAGTATTCCATCAGAAAAGCCTGCGAAGATATCTCGAAAGATCTTTTGCCAGCAGTGATGAAAAGCTACCAATATGGAGCCCCGTCGATTCCACAGTTCATGCAACCCCCCCCCCGTTCTTTTGTTTGCCTGACAACCTGCAAGTCTCGAGACCATCCATTGTCTAACTGGGTTAGGGTTAGAGGCCAGGGTTCCCCAGATCCCCGCTCCAGCCACCGTGACCTGCAATTTCCCCAGCTCTGACTAGACTCGATTGGGCAGCTCTGACTTGACAATAACTTGGCACTCACGTGCTCTGATCCTTCACCATTGTTTACGTGGATAAATATTTCACCGTCACCCGTCATGAGAAGGTCAATTCATGTTCGGCTGCCTAATCTTGCTTGCGATCTCCATACACCCCTTTTCCTGTCAGTGTTCAACTACCAATCTATTTCCATTAACCCATCAACTTCTAAAAGCCTACCAGCGAGCCTGCCCTCGAATTCTATGGCCGTGTCCATGTTCCGGAGCTGGTTCAACGGGGGCAACAGGAGCAGGTGCAGCAACGGTGAAGTCAATGCAGCTCTGATATGTCTGGCCAGCACCAAACCAATGCCACTGGAGGACCTGTATTGTCACAATTAGTTTCTCCCTCAACCGATTCTTGATGTACATCAAAACTTACACAAACACCGGCTGTCGCACACTGCCCACTAAGCTCCGGGATCTTGATGCTGAACTTGGTCTGGTCCGCCGGTGGCTTGCTGCTTGCCGCATACCCACTCGCCCAACTCACCAACGGTGTCCCCAACACCTTGTTGCTCGTTGTGTCAACAATAGAAACGTTGGCGTAACCAGAGTGGGGAATTCGAATGTACACCTCCAGCTCGACCGAGTCACCCGTTTTATATGACTGGACATTGGCGGCATTGTCTGCGAACTGGTATCCCTTGCAAAGAAACAAGTTGCACTTGTTCCGGTCGGGCACAGGGTTCGATCTCAGGAAAGCTTCCGGATAAGAGGTCTCATCTTGCTTGTAAAAGTTGACGAGGGCACGGCCGCACGCCGCCGTCGTAGCGTCACCGGGCTTACGTGTGGCCGGCTTAAGAACAACACCGTGGGCGGTGACCAGGAAGGCCAGGCCAAGAACAGAGATGATCGTGGAAAAATGCATATTGCTTTCCGGCTATGGTACGCTAGGATGGAAGTAAAAGAAGCGTCAGAGTGGACAACTGGCCTGAGCCCTCCTACAAAACGAGGATGCTGCCACCTCTTATACTTGACAAGTTACCTATCTAGAAAGAACGATCATTGTTTTCCACCGCAGCCGTCTACACAAAAGGGGCAGGCGGACAACATCACGTTGCGACGTACTATCAGCCCGCTATATGCCGGACCCCTTGCTTTTGCCTAATGGCACACGCTTTGACTCGATCGACCAATTACTGCCCAACAATCATATAAATCCCCAATTTGGGGAGTACTCTAAGTTGTTTATTTGCCCCTCGGCAGACAAGATCCGAATTTGATGAACCGTCTAGCAGAATCGATAAAGCAGGTGCGCAGAGAAAACACTGGGGAATTTGGAATATGTTCAAGTGCAAGAGGGGAGTATTTGTCGTCCATGATAGGTAGACAACAGACTATTTACCTGATGGGCCAGAGTATTGATGGCCGTCAATTACGCGTCTTTCTAGACGATCTTTACGGTGAGACGACAGGTTGATGTGTCTGAAGAAGGATTAACAAGAAGAAGAGCCTCCATCCCGACGATGCTTCACCTCCATCATCAACTTGGATGTGAGAATACTGGAGGTTTATTCTGTATTAATATCGTCAGCCGTACGTTTTGTGGTATAGCCCATCAGTGTCAAGAGTTAAAATCTGTGAGCAAAGAGATCATCACTTGAATCTTGATCGAATGAGAGCCATTAGGAAAACTTGTTTACACTCATTTGTTCACGATAGCTACACATAGATTGGTTTTGCCCTTATTTCTTCTCTGCAACAAACACTTGCGCTTCACTTCTCGCTCCCTGCTTCCATTCTATGCCTCTGAAGCCAACTGAGCTACCGCGGCACGGAAGTTGCTAATCTTTCCCAAAGCAAGGTTGTGTGAAAACTTTCCACGCGAGTTGTGAATCCCGAAGCGGCTGGCCGGGTCAGCTGGGCTTGATGGGGCCTGATTGGATTGGCCATAAGCAATGCTGGCAGCCGTGCTAGAAGGATTGAGCCGGGATGTCCCCAAGTTAGAGACACCCTTGGCGAGGAAGTTGACAGTCCAGTGCGTGCTGTTTGCCACGGTACCGCCGAGAACTGTGTAGGTAGCCCCGGTCCATGGCTGGGGATAGGTCCTTGCTCTATTTCATTTTGTTAGTTATTCGGCCCGCTGCTCTGGTGGTGAGGGAAACCCTACGTAGCACGACGAGAAGATACGACAACCGTCACACCATTGGCCCAGGCAACAGTCAAGGGGTTGTTGACCATTGTGCCGCCCCAGGCGATACCAGCCCATCCGACAGACTTGGGAGCTTGAAGCTGGACCAGAACATCAAAGTCGGCCGTGGCAGTGGCATTCTCCGGGATGGCAGTACGGAACGAGATCTTCTCGGGCGAAGTCCACTCGGAATAGCAGATGGTGGAAACAGGATCGCAATATTTCACGCTCGCTTGGCGGGGAGCAATCTCGGTAGCCGGAGCAGCTTGGATGCTGGTGCCCAGCGCTAACACGGTTGCTGTGAGTTGGAGAAGACCCATTTTATGTTTGGACGATGGCGATGGGCGTGGTAAGAGGTGCGAAAGCGATCGACAGGAGAGGAAACAGGGCGAGTAGGCATGGAAATTGTTTGCAGTTGAGGACATGAAATATATACTTTACATTCCTTTCCGTGGCGCAGCTAGCATTGCAATCCCGTCAACGGTCCAAGCTCTTCGTGGCTTTACCCGCGCTGATCCCATCCCGGCTGTTTCGCTGCTCTCCATCTGTGTGGGCTTTCTGTCCCCCGGAGATGTAACCATCTCGGCATGATGGGTTGTCAGGAAGGACGCAAAGTCTCGGTAGCCGGGGGCGGCTGAAAACAATGCATGCCCGCCCTCTGCAGTGATTGTCGGCTTCGTAATTGCAGCTATTCTAGTGGTCAGCTGCAACAAAGTTTAAATGTACTTATGCGGAACTTGTATCGGCCGGTAGATGATGTTCCAGTATGCAGGGATTGATATAAACATTCGAGATGATAGAGAAGCGGTTACCACACACTTTCACGTAGGTGATAGCCAAAACAACAACCTAGGGAGAGATTATTGATATACGCCATTAATCTCTCAAGAACCCCATAGTCTGAGCAGGTAAAAGGGCGAATGGTGTAAGTGATCAACAAGGAGGCCGAAGTCTGACGAGCCGAGGTGTTGAACTGCAAGGGACAGTCGAGGGGTTGATCAAGAAGCGGGGTGTATCTGAATGAAACTGAGAACTCCAATCAAAGTCACTGCAGTAATATAACTGTTGTATATCAGAAGCTTAATAAACATTAGGGCGTTGCTGGAAGCGGGGAATAGGCTAAAGTCACCGGACGCTTGATCCGAACGTGTTCGCGTGTGTTCCCATACTAAGCGACGAAATTGGAGAGTGAGTGGAGATCCGATGGTATAAATACCTAGCGAGACAAATTCACGCAGTGGTATCATTCTTATGGTATCGCCGAATGGCAAGCTGACAGGAAGCAGAGATAACACATAGCATTATGCCCGTCATTTAGACGGCCGAAGATATCAGTTGCTGTCTTCATCTGCTACCTAGCCATGCATATAGCAGCCCCCTTCCCTCCAAACAACAAAACCTAATGAAGCCTTTTATAGCCATGCAAAAACACCCAGCGCCTTGACCCTACCAGCTGCGCCAGGAATGACAGCCGTGCCCAAAGCAATAGGTTGACTAGTAGGAGTGTATGCAAATGATTGACCGGGCTCCATCATCTAGGTTGAGGATGGCAATGAGCACGAGACATTTCCAACTTGCAGTGCAGAGTTCGCTCCCTGCCTCGTGAACTCGACCACTAGATGGAGCGTCTAAAGCCACGATGGCTGGTCATTGCCTGAGCGGAAGAACGTCAAATCACGGAGCCTCCAGACCTCCCGCATCCACGGGGTTGAGTGGGGCTGAAGCACTGTTCTTGCGAAGAAGCGTGCCAGACATAACTTTTCAACGCACGTAAGTTCTCTATCGACAACCATGCTGAGTAGGTCGTCTAACGACATGGTGTCTCTCGCATCTATCAGCCCTCTGGACACTACACCCTTACTCAGCAGCGGGCCATTGTGTGGTAGAGGGAATGGCGAAACTCATAATCGGATTGGGCCTTGATGTCGATCTATCCTAAAGAGGGTACGGGATCGCTCCTATCTTGTGAATTTACGCCTGTAGCGAACTTAAAGCAGAGTTCCTTGAACCCTTGAAGGTCGCAAATTGCTGTTGTTTATATTTGACTTTGGGGGTTGTGGGATATAAGCAATGCCCCTTCGGCTTTGGTATCTGTAGTCAAATGATGGATAAGTTCCTCCGAGTCAGGGACCTGAAATCTCACAGTTCTCTTTCTTTTCTTTGGCCGCAACTCGGATCCTGAATGTGGTGGGCTTGATAGCCGTTTGATTTCCGGCCACTCCGGCTGCTGACACTTTACAAGAAGCAGCAGGAGGTTCACCTGCTGCGGACGGGATGACGCCGCGGAGTAGAGCACCACCAAAGTCATGTGTATCTCAGATCCCCTACCAACAGGCTTTACATTCGCTACGAGAAACATCTTGATGAGGTGGCAGAGATGGCTGGCCTCTCCACAAGATCAAACGTCGCTGAGGCCATGGTGAAGAGCTTTTGATGCGCCGCGAATCTTGCAAGCTGCCGTCCAGTCTCTGGAGGGTATGGGGCGTGCTTTGTGTTCTCGTTTTGAGGGCTCTGCAGTGTATCGGAGCGCTGAGATCTGTTTTCGAAGGCCGGTGAGATTGCAATTGGCGTTCTTGACTTCCTTGATAGCAGCTCCGTAGTCAGATTCACTCCAGGTAATTACCACCCTTCCACACAGCCTCTTAACGGCGTGCTTAAGTTTTTCTTGCTTCAAAATGAGAGATACTTCTGACAACGTGCAACTGCTCAAGTAATGCGAGATGTGGAGAATTTCTTGTGAATGGTGGCATAACTCTTGCAAGCAACTGTCAAGAAAAGTGGGGTGGTGATGGCCTCAATTGCCACACCTCGCAGAACCCCGAATATTGCCACCACGTCAGAACAATCCAGAACACTATATACGCGGCCTCTCCGGCCATTACCGGTTATCTACGACGCCAGTTGTGATGTATTGCCAGTGTCTTCATGTATATAAGCAGCGCTTCAACGCTACAGATAGTTTGAGAAGGACAGACAATTCTTCCTATTCAGTAGCCTTCCTACTGGTTAATTCCATGCCCTGTGGCCCTGCCTGGATCTCGTGCGTGCAACAGCAACGCCAACTAACGTGCGTGATAAGTGAGCGGCGAATTTTCCACGCAACACAACCCCTTCACCTTTGACATTAAATTCTACCACAACAAGCCATGGCTAACCCCTCAAACGAAGCTCATATTCTGCTAGCTCTCAAAGCAATTAAAAACAGCAAAAATCCCAATGTCCTTGTCGCATCCAAACTATATGTTGAGATATGTCGTCGGCAGGCTAGTTGTATGCCTTCCAGGTAGGTCGGAAGCAATTACCTGAAGACTCTGGGGTCCTTGGACTGTGAGGTAC
>MU866649.1:0-10224 GCA_033296915.1 Triangularia setosa | reverse complement strand
ATGTCAGATAGTTGTAGAAACGTCTGAGGAAGATAATTCCAAGTAATTTTAATTGTTTTGAGCTGTTTTGGTGGAATTGTTCTTGTATTTGCAGTCTGGGTGCAGGGAGTGTGGCGCTTTCGCTTATAAACCACGTTATTAGCCTTTGTGCTTATTTACTTATCTGGTGGTATTTTTCCTCGTCGTTTTCCGACCATTTTCCCCACCCATGTCCAACATATAATATGCACGTTGCCCCGAGCTATCATCTCTTTACGTGGCCCATCTTTTCAGCCGTGAGATACATCGTCATGGCCACTTCACCAGTGAAATGTCCTCGCAGGCAGAACCCGGGTGCAGTCGGTCAAGTTGTTGACGTTGAAGACACCGAGAAGACTGAGGCGAACGTACGCGCGGGCGTACGCCTTTGGGTTACATCACACGTTAGCACCAATCCACACAGCGGACGTGCTGTTTAAACTTACAAAGTCCCACGGCGCCTGACCATTAGGCCCAGCAAAAGTCTTGAACGCAGGGAATATGTGGGGGTGCTGAGCCAGGATGATATCGCTTGGCAAGCGGACAATATCGGGGGCGGCATGCGCAGCCAGAGTCTGTCTGTAGAACAAGACATCCCAAACGCCAGGGGTGCTGTCCTGAGGAGCGCCCGCACGGGAAGGGACGATGAAGCGTTGACGGCTGGTGGAATGAGCACCTAGGAGAGCCGCAAGGCCGAGCGGTTGAATGGTCTTGGCACGGAAGAATTCGATGAGCTTGTCGGCAGGGTCGAAAGGGCTTGGGATGAGCCCGTCGGGAGCAGGGATGAAGCTGTCGCGGCGGCCGACAAAGGAGCGAACGCGGGGACCACTGTTGGGATGACATCGTTAGTCAAGTGAAAGAGGCAGCAGAGGCAGAACAAGGGTTCATTGACTTACAGAGGGCAAACAACAGTAGCAACATTGGCACCCATCTGGATCAGGTCGGCCATGCTTACGCCGAAATGGCTCCAGCGACTATACCAAAACTTGTATTGCTGAACAATCTCCTTGAATCCCCCGTTTGCCTGGCGACGCATCTCCTCAGGCGCCAGAACGATGGAGCCGTCGGCACCGCCAAAGTCACCCGTGAACTTGGACCACCCAGCAGCATCGTGGAAGCCGAGGCGGATAGCGCTGCGAGCAGCATCGGTACATTGCCCGTCAGAGCCACGGAAGAGTTGTGTCATCTCGTCGGCAATATACCACCAGACACAGCACGTGTCACGGGCACAAGCCACTGAGCCCAAGGGAGGTACGTGTCCGTAATACTGGTTGGACTGAGCATCGAGGCCATCGACCAAAATCGATCTGATCAAGCGGCCCACAGAGCTCAGCTCCTCAGGATGAAGCCACTGAAGGTCACCGATGAGCTCTCCTCGTTCGTTGCGGTCTGCCTCCTTGAGGGCATTCATGACGGTCGAGTTCATCATCCCAGGGTGAGCTTGCACGGCAGCCGAGAGGATGACTGTGCCACCGGCCAGGGCCGTAGCAATAGAGGATGCCTTCATTGTGCGTGGCTAAAGATGAAAGAGAGAACCTTCTGAGAACAACAACACAACCAACTGGAGAGAGAAGACGGACGAAAACAATCCTGTAACGAGTGACAACTGCGGATGTATAGGCAAAGCGCCAGATGTTGAGACTCGCCAACTTTGGACCCGGTCGAGGCACATATACTATATCTCAGGCCCATCACGGGGCTCACACCGTGTCATGTCGACCATTCACAGCGCTTTGGATCGTAATCATCTGCTAATCCGGCCCGGTGTTGCTTGACATCTCACTCTGGATCGCTAACACATTCTGACCTGCCATCCTGACAACCTTCAGGTGGCAGTGCGTGTGCCAGTTTGTCTGTGCCAACCTGTTCGGTGCTTCCGTCTCTTCTCAACGGCTCCAACTCAAGGATGGCGATGGTGCGCTGACTCGGCATTGGTTTGGTGAGGGGCAGGAAAAGGGGCTCGGTATAAGTGGCGATGGCTCATCGATCCTAGGCTGGTATCTCCGCCCAGTTTAGGTCCCTACAAAGTTGCCTAATCCCCAGGCTTTGGGCGGCGCCGTGGCAAGGCGTGGATGTGGGAGCCCGGAGACCCAGTTGAACCACGGGTCACCCAAAGGAGGCGGTGTACCTATTAATGGTCAAATAGTGGAGTCAAACCATAAAACATGCTCGGTTGTGTGGGCTTTCCGGCGGAGCTTGTTGAATCTTAAAACGAAATAAATCTCTCGGTGACGCTTGGAGAGGCCAGGGATTGTGTAGGTATAGCGATGGGGATTACTGTCCGAGTGGAAGCCACCGTGAGTTTGCCGAATGGCGATAGTCGCCCTCCTGTCAAAGATTCGTAGGATATATTTGTCTTGCTGCTGTGTGTGTACATGCTCTCAATTAAGTTGAGCGTGTGCTAGCTGGGATGAGTCAGGGACAAAAGACAATCAATCTGGATTTATTTTTAGCGTCCGCACTTGTGGTCTGGATGATGTCAGCTCCCAGATCGTTTACTCTGTGGGTTGAAAGCGAAGCTTTTGGTGACCCGTGCGTTCTTTCCATGAAAATAAGACAAAGGGTAACCGTTTGGCTGGCTTTTGGGCCTTTTTTCTTCTTGGGAATCAAGGATGCCATGTAAAGCACACTCGAAGAACACCACAAACACTCTCAAAGCCAAGCTTAATTCAATTTCTTATTAAGAAGATCTTAAAAGCACGGGGTACCGAAAGTTTTGCTTTCAACCACAGCTGTAATGCTCTGCAAATTTTCTTATCGAAGATCAGCACTCGTATTCAAGCACATGCAGTTGTTGCAATCCCGCTTCCGATATGATGCTGAAATGCTTACTATACGTCTAACATACTTCAGGGCCCTTCCTTTCGAACTATCGGGCAACCTCAAGAGGCAAACCCCAATTCATTGCAAAGTTACGAACGGGCCGGAAGCCAGACGGGCCAGGGAAAGGCCGCAAGTTTCGGTGTCTACATCCCCACGTCGGGCATCGCAACAAAGGTTGGACAACAGCATGATCCTTGACTTTTGTTGGCCACAGTGTCACAAGGCACCCTTACGATGATAGCGCCATTGCAGCAACAGGCCTGAAGTTGAAGACATTGGCTCTTCAGGGCTTCACCCGCAGATAGTTCATGCAGCTCTCGGGCAGTCAGTCGTGCAATCTGTTTATTGATGCCTATTTTGGAAATCGGTCCGCTTCAAAAATGTCTTTGATGCAGGAATCATTGTTGTGTCACGCTGAGAGGAGAAGCCTTGGCGTTGTTTCGGACCACTTCCACACCTGTCACTCTCTTTATGTCTTTTGTTTTTTTTTTGAATCGTGGTCTATGTTCCAGACCTGCGAGACCGGCTGAATAATGTTGTTGTATTATATCGTACATCGTGTCCGAATCAGGCGCGGTCTTCCAGTTCCTAGACAGCAGTTAATCTGTCATCGTCAACAACAGTGATGATGCTAGCGCTGGCAGATTTCCAGCTAGTCTTCACGCTTGTTGGGGCAGCGCTAGCCCTGCCCATGTCTGGGACCAAAAAGGGGTTGATGTCTTTCCCTGTTCTCCATAAACGGAGCCAGGCCCTAAATCTTCGGACAAAAGACAACGTTGTTGCCTTGGGAAATGTCTCAACGTTATCATATTTGATTAGGCGTAGGTACCTATTCTACCGTGTATCGTTCCATACTCCATAGCTAACACAACCGACCGATACCAGTCCAAATTGGCACTCCTCCGCAGCTTGTTGAGGTCGTTCTTGACACCGGATCCTTCGAGCTCTGGGTGGATCCGACGTGCGCAACAGCGGCCACCGAGAGCCAGGAGGAAAAGTGTAACGCTTCTGGAAGATATGTCCCAAGCATGTCGTCGACGTACGTCAACAAGGGCGTGATACAACATATTGGGTACGGAAAAGGCGGCGCGGAGATCAGCTATGCGGTTGATGATATCCTAGTGCCCGGAAGTAGTCAGTTCATCTTCATCTTTGCATTAAAGTATCGTTAGACGGGTAGTCTTAACTCACTAGCTTGGTAGATTCCGAGGCACTACGAAATGTTGTCTTTGGTGTAGGACTGAATACCAACGAGCTTGCTTGGGGTGTCGGTGGTATAGGCCACGGCTATGGCTTCAACCTCCACTACAACAACCTGGTCGACGAACTCCACGCACAGGGGATAACGCAGTCGAAGGCTTTCAGCATAGGCCTAGGAGGCCAATACTCAGAGGCCGGAGGTGTCATCATCTTCGGTGGAGTCGACACAATGAAGTTCAGCGGCAAGCTGCACAAGTTTGACAACATGCCTCCCCAAATCGAGGGCAGCAAGGAAGGCCCGTGGCGCTACTGGATCCAAATGAAGTCAGTAGGAGTGACCACACCAAACAGTGTTATGTCGACCTACGAGTACTCAACGATGCCCGCTCTCCTTGACACTGGATCAACATGGAGCTACCTACCACAGCACATATTTGACAGCTTGCAAGATGACTTCAATGCTACCCTTTCGGAAGATGGTAGCCTTGAAGTCCCATGCTCGATGATTGCCCAGCCCGGCACTGTTGATTTCACATTTGGGGAACTGACAATTCAAGTACCGTATTCAGAGTTCATCTCGCAGCTGGAGCCAGAGTATTGTGCGCTGGGCATCCTACCGAGAAAGGGTCCATATGATCGAGCGGTTCTCGGAGATTCGTTCCTGCGGTCAGCGTATGGTTAGTCCAACCACCTTCTTCTCGTCTTTTGCTTCGAGACTTTGAGCAGGAACTTACACATTATACTAGTCGTCTTTGACCAAACCAACCAACACCTGTATATGGCGAGCTATCGTGATTGTGGCACAAACGAGCAAACACTGTCCGGAGAAGTTGGAGCTGCTCTCAATCTAACTGGACAGTGCCATACCGGCCTCCGCCTCTTTGCATCTATCCCAATGTGTTGGGTTATTGCGCCGTCTGCTTTTGTTTTGTGGGTGTTTGCATTGCTTTTGTAGCATGGTGCGACTCGATAGGCTGCGGGCGGGATCCTGCCTGCTGCAGGAGAACTTTTGGGATTGGACGCGAAATAATGGGGGAGATTAGATTTGTAGACGAAGAGGGTTGGGCAGCGTGTACATATTGATATTTACAAAGAAAAACAAAGATTCGGCATCTATCAACCTCTGGATTGCAGTCTGAAGTTGTAACCTGATTCAGCTTCTTAATATCCGATCGTTGAGGAAGTCTTTAAAGATACCTACGTAAGACAACGACTAGGGGATTGCCCGGCGAGCGCCCATAACAGCGAGGGGGTTGGTATGCCACACTATGCGCCAGTAAGTGTCAAACCAACAGGCTGGGCCTATGGCCACCCTGCATCGCTGTCCGAATCACTGAGCCAACTCTTGGTCATTGCTGCCCAGCTGCCTCGATCGGTTTCTATGCTGCGGAGTTGTGCCGCCCCTTCCCTCCCCGGGATCTGACGGCCATTTTCGGTTAGGTAGGATGCCTACCGGGCCCTGTTTCATCGCATAGGCAGGTTCGAGACCATTCCAGTCAGCAGGTCCTGGCTGCAGATGGCCCAGCTCCCGAGATGCCGACTTTCAGAATAGGAAATGGCATTGTTAGGTAAGTTCCGGCTCATGACACATGCCATGGAACTGGAGAGTCCTCGCCCGCTTTGTCATGACGTTACGAAGAGGAAAACATCGAGACGAGTACAGGATTTTAAGTCAAACACCCACTCCGACCCCCTGACCTCGAATCCTAACCATGGTCAGCGTCTCGACCGTCCAACCTGGATAAACGTCGTTGAAGTCTACAACCTCCAGACGCTTGCGCAGTTGGTGCTTGTAATGACATGGACCTCTCCTGACCAACTCTTATTAAACATCATGGCCAGCATCGCTCATCCAACTGGCGATCCCGGAGCCCAGTCAATCGTGATCGTGAATTCCAAGCCTCTCCTTAACCCACAATGCAGAGACAGTCACACACGACCGGCATGAACAACCAAGAGAGTCGCAGCCATACAATTAATAAGAGCTCTGGCAGCGCCCCTATCTTTGACCGTCCTCCCACCACTGCCTCAAAGTCCATGCTCCGTCACCGATCTCGCGTCATTGAGGATCCCAAGGCAAGAATCGCCACTTGGCCACGGCCATCAAGGGAGCTGAAATCTGCTTGGACAACCTCAGGCGCAACGCCCGCAACCTGCCACCCTCTGCCCTCCAGGCCAAGGAGGATGAACGCCGCACCAGAATTCACCACCACAAGGCCAAGTTGAGAGATTTGGAGGCGGCCAGCACCAAGTATAGTTCCTTCGAGGCCTTGGGCAAGACTGGACTGGGCAACAACACTGCCGCCCCCCAGCAGTAGCCCGGTTATCACACCGATAGGCTTTCAACCCTCGTGATAGCGTCAACGTCCAGAAGGCCAATAACTCCTAAAATACGGGTAGATGGAAGGGTCTTCGTGCGCCTATCACCGAGCAGACCCAGGCTCCAAATCAGACCGTCGAGGAAGAGGAAGACTCTGAAGTCGTCAGGGCCAGGCAGCACAAGATGTTGATGCGTATGGGCCAGCGGGAGAATGAATTGTTGGATAAGAGGAACAGGGAGAGCAGACGTTAGGTGTCCTAGTCAAGAGGAGGACAAAGGATATGGACTCTCTGTTTTGGCCCGGGGAGGCGGTGGTGGGGGCTGATTCCAGAAGACCATCGCGTTTCAATCACATGGCCATTTGCCGTCTTAGAAGGATCTTTCTGGACACCAAATTTTGTATTACAAGTTAGGGGGGATCGGGAAGGTATAAGTAGCTGTCATGTAGTATTAACGTTTAAAGATCTTCGATGTTCCTATTGATGTATGTAAAAGACCATGTGAGAGGGTCGAGATGTGTTCAAAGGTAATTAGTAAGTGTTTAATGGTAGTTAACGTGCGTGATAAGCGAGTGAAACAAACAAGCAAGTGAAACACTTTCACCTACCCCCACCACAATTATCCTCAATTATACACCACAGCACTAGGAAACCACAATAACTGAACCAAAAGCAGATGAATCAGATGATTCTGCAGCCTCCTTGCACGTGCGTACATTATGGCCAGACCTACCGCATACGCCACAGCACCGAATCTTCGTACGAGACCCCCCGCACTACCACCATTCTGTCAGTTTTCCTGGATTACCTGCTTACCCACGACTTTCTGGTCAGCCGGATCCTGTGCCTCTTGTATAGTAAGTGACCCTACAAGCTTCAAACGTGTTTTTTGGGCTCTCTGTCTCTTACTTAGGCCCGTCTGACGATTCCATGAGTCCATGGTATACGTCTTGTGTACGGGAGAGGTAATGGTTTCAGATCTTGCTTTGAAGAGAAAGTTTATTTGAGTTTAGTCACAGTTGCAATAACCATCACTTCAAGCTTGCAGAAATATGCCTACCTGAGCCGGCAGTGCACAATACCGGTGGTCCTATAGATATCTGCTTTGCCTGACATCAATCCGCCTCCGGTATTCTTGGCCCAATGTCTGGCGATTGTGCTCAGACAACTGTGAGCGTGGCTGAAAGTTTGACTGACACTGCCAGGAAAGGGGGACAGCCGTCGGCACTTCTCCTCGAATCAGAAACGACAAGTTGGGTGACTCGTCATGAGTTGCGGTGTAACATGTTCGGAGGTGGAGGCGGCTGAAGGCCAGCCCGAGCCCCACACCATGCGTCGGGCCAACCAACACTCAATAGAAGTTCGAGATTTCACAACTGGTGCCAGCAGTAAACATCATCTCACCCCACCCGATGGTCTGCCAGCCTCATTGTGCAACACGGGCAGGAGGCCTGGGTGAATATATCGTAAACGCCAAGTCTACCTGGTACCTGCATAAGATATTAAGCATGTATATCCTCCTTACCTCCCATTGCTTCCTTCTTCATTTTGAAGTTGAAATCCAAGCGTTGAAGCAAGCATATGGCAAAGCCACCCATCAGATTCTATTCACATCTCTTTGATCAATCCTGTATTGTCTAGCATCAAAGATTGAAGCCATGTAAGAGAACTACAACATTCACCATGATTCATCTAGCAAGCTAACTTGCCCAAGGCATCTACCATTCCCCGGATTAGCATCTCTCGTCGCAGTCCTCGCACTGGCAGGGCAGATCAGTGCGAAGTCCACAACCCCTCCTCTACAGAAGAACTCAACATGCGAGCCTCTGTTTGGCAAAATCGAAGCAACAAAAGGCGGCCGAAAGATTGGTGTTGTCATCGATAGGTCCGGCTCAATGGAAGACACTGACCCCAACAACCTGCGCCTCCAGGCCGCCAATCTCCTCGTTGGGAAGCTTATCGCATCCTCTGGTGTAATCACCGGCCAAACTGCGGACCAGGTCACTATCGTTCAGTTCAACGAGACTGCCGAGGTGCTTTATCCCCTTGGTGATCCCAGCGGTGCTGGGGCCACGGTCGACGGCATTCCCGCCAACGGCGGCACTTTCATCGGCGGAGGCATCTCCGCTGCACTGGACGAGCTCACAAGAAGCGGGAAAACACCAGACCAGGCAGGCATTTTCGTCTTGACCGATGGAGCTGACGATCCCCCCTCTCTCATCTCGGACACAATCGACTCCATCAACCGCGCGCAACAAGCCGGCATCCGCGTGTCGTTCGGATTCCTCTCCGTCGACGCCGAGGAACAAGACTCGCGTATCACTTCCGCCATCCTCAGCTCAGGCGGCACTTTCACAACCGTGAACACGGCAGAAGACACCTCCAAGCTCGTCGCTCAAGCACTTCTCAATGGTCTGGTGGGACTTCCTCACACAGGCAGCGTCCCCCTATTACCTGGTCTGAAGACCGCCGGAATGCTCTCTCAGAAAAGCCTTACCACATTCTCCTACGCGGCTCAAAAAGACGAAGCGTTTAATGTGACCGTCACGGCGATCGACAACGTGTCTCTCAAGGCTACGTTGATGGAGGCGGGTAAAAGCGCCGAGATCACTTCTGCTGTCACAGACGCCACAACTGGCATAGCGCTTCTCGAGTACACTGCCCTCTGGACTGGGAACTACACTATCGAGGTCTCTTCAGCTGGGGGGTCAAAGTCGGGGCTCTTTGCGGTCCAAATCGGAAGCTCTCTCGATCCGTGCAAGCCATCGAATTCAACACAGCCACATCCTTCTGGTACACCCATTATTCCAACAGGCGCGAACAGTACATATATTCCCACCCCGACTGCTTCGACAATCTTTACCGGGGGGGCTACGCCCATGAGGGACATGGTTTTGCAGATGGGGGTTGGAATTTCTTTTGTTGCGGCTGTCTTTGAGATGTTCTAGTTAGGTGATAACTGTCAGACAGAAAAGGGTTCTGGTCAACTAAGCTGAATAGGAGCTCATGGGAGCTGAAACTGACGTAACCAGTTCAGCTGGACATGGTACCGTTTGCCACCAACGTTGTCACCATGTATAGATATAATGGAGGTTCTCTGGCTTTGAAGGAACAGGAGGACAGACAAGGACAAGCAATACAATCACACTGTCGCAACCCCCATGATATTCACCCTCAAAGAGTGCATCGAACTTCTGACAATATCTCGGTTGTGGTGGGCAACGCGTGGTCCCGGTGACACAAAGATGGCCCAGAAATTGTAACTGGTGCTCTGAAAGGGGGATTTAATCTTCTTTTTGTTCTCCCAGTTAAAAATTTCCCGAAATCACGGCTATGAAGACGTGTGAAAAAGCAAATGAACTGTAATATAAAGCTAAATACAACACCTGAGAATATTTTCCTCTTGAATCTCCAACTCCTCCCCCAACTTCCCCTCGTACACTTTCCGTACCACCGTACTCTCCTTGTTACTCAAATGAGCAATTTTCAACTTCTGAAGCCGATCCTTCTTCAAGCTACACTATTCGGTCAACCGGGAGATACCCTGTGGACGCCCGCCACCCTCCGTCTCCTTTTGCAACCTCTCTTCAAGTTCCGCAAGTTCATCCCTGAGACTGATGATCTTTTCCCAGCCAGACTCTGTTCTTCTTCAGGTACGCCTCCCATTTTTCTATGTCCTTTTTTGTCTTTGGGATCCTTGTTTCCAGCCAAAGCTGCCTCTTGTTTGAATCGCCAAGTGTCACAGACCAACCATATAGCAGGGCCAGGACGGAGACTGCAACTAACCGTGTCTACCAATCGGAGAAAGGAGACACAGCGGCAAGGCTGCAGGGGTGGAGAAGGATCACTGCTTGGCGAAGGTGA
>MU866648.1:0-10338 GCA_033296915.1 Triangularia setosa | reverse complement strand
ATGGAGCCGAGGATGACATCGAAGAGAGTCAGGAATAAAAGTTTCGCGGTGACCAGGCAGAATCTGTGAATAGCTTCAATTAACACGGGGGTGTCACGGCAGTTGCACCGTCGATCCACTGGTGGAGCTTGGCACATGCCGAGCACGGGTCAATGCGACCAAAAAGACTCTGCATGTCGCTGCCAGGAGATGTGTTTTGCACGTGTTACAACCCTGGGATATGGACGAGAATAACGATTGGTTGTGGAACCACGGGAAGCAAGGACCAATCGGGAAAACGCCTAGGAGAGCCAATCACGGTAAGGAACGGTTGATCAGTGTGCTCAGAGCACTGAGCAAACTAAGCAAAGTGCTCAGTACGCTCAGGGTGCTGAGCAAGGTGAGCACGACTAGAAAAGATCTATATATACGGAGGAACTAGATAGCTTGTAGATAGTTCCGCAGTATGCAATCACAGCTTGTATTCACGGTATCTAGTGTTTACATTGAGACATCTTGTTGTGCACTGTTTAGCTGCACCGATCCATTATCTAGAAGTTCGCCTTCAACCGGTATCCCTTTCAGAGGTTCTGGACAGGGGATCGTCACAAATCTGATCTGACGGCAGCGCTGGCAACACATCTGGATCATTTCTTCTACCAGGCGCAGACGGCACACACGGATTACGCAACACTATTTAAATTTCTACACAAAAAATCGAAACTTGTGCGTTTCAGCACAATAAGTAAAGAAAGTCCAGATCACACTACCTTCGGCCTAAAAACTGATACTCGTCAGGTTCGCGTGGATGGGCCCCTTGTACTCCGGGTTGCGGATGTCCTTGGTCAGCACGGTACCGTTGCTGAAGACGGTCCCATTCCTCAGGATCTCGGGTTGGCCCACGTGCAGCGTCGGCGGCGGGTTGTCGACGGTCGTGCCGTTGGCGAAGATGATGCCGTTCCACGATGACACGAGCGGGTTGTCCTGCGGCGTGGGCGCGATGCGCGCGTTGCCGCTCCGCTTCGGAAGCAGCATGGACCGCTTGGGGCTGATGTCGCAGTTCTCGCTGAGCATGTACAAATTCAGCCCGATGGCGAGCGTGTACAGCTCGGCGCCCAGCTCGCCCCAGCTGCGTTCGTTCATGAGGATCTGCCCGATGTAGTCGACCATGATGACGTTGGGGAACACCGTGGGCGACATGTCCGGCACGCCGCGCCAGTAGAGCGCCGGGTTGGTCGGCAGCACGGCGATGGACTGCAGGCTGTAGGTGAAGGTCGAGGTCAGGAAGTGCGGCGTGCTGAGCCACTGCGACACGAGCACGTCGCTGCGCGAGTTCTTCCACTTGTTCACGTTGAACTCGGCCACGTCCTTGGTGTCCTCCTTGTCCGGCCAGCCGTCCGACCACGGCAGGTCATTCTTGTGGTAGATGCCGTCCGACCGCGCCACGCGGTCCGCGCTGGCGATGTTGCGCTCCAGGTGCGCCGTGTCGAGGAAGATGAGCACGCACCCCTTGTTGCTGTTGGACGACATGAGACTGCCGACGGTCCGCTCCGCGAGACTGTTCTCGCCCGACGTGGGGATGTTGCCGCACCGGTTGTTTATTTTCCGCAGCTTGTCGAAGAACTCGTTCTTCTGCTTCGTCTCCCAGTACACGGGGCCCAGGCTGGGCACGTTGCGGATGCCGATGAGGTACCGGAACTGCAGGATGATGACCTCGCCGGGGTTCTCGCTCGTGAATTTGTTGATGTTGTCCACCACATCATCAAACTTCTCGCCTGACCGCCCGATGGGCGCCGCCGCCTTCTCGTCGTTGATGTGTGTCGTCCAGAACTCGTAGTTGCCGCAGCACGATGGCGCCACCTGGTGCACCGTCTGCACGCGCAGGTCGAACCACCGTGCTCCCGTCCGCAGCTGGTCATAGGTGCTGAGCCCCTGAGTCTGTGTGTTCTCCGACGTCGCCCCCGTCAGGATCGCTCCCGTGATCTTGCTCATGCCTGAGTCGTGCGTGCCCGGCATCACCACGTGCCGCAGCGGCCGGTCCTTGATGGCCTCCTTGATGCCGTTCATCCAGTTGCCCGGCCCGTGCGACAGCGACGTGATGAACCCGTAGTCGTTGCTGCCCGTGATCACCAGCGTCACCGGCACCTCCTGCTCCGGCACCTTGTACTCGCGCTGGCCCTTGCCCATGCCGCTCAGGTCGAACACGATGCGCCGCGGGTACGTATCGGGGATGTGCGTCGTCACCCGCACCTCGAACTTCTTGCCCGTGTCACCGATGTTGTAGTAGGCCTCGCCGTTGGTGTCCACCGGGTTAGCGCCCACCTTGCCCGTGTACTCGGCCAGGTTCTGCCTTGACTTGCCGGGGGGAATCGTCGCCCAGTCCCACTCGTCCATCTGGTACTTGGAAGTCCGCTGGAGGGTGAACGGGTGCGGCGTCAGGTTGACGATGGTGATGTACGTCCGCCCCGTCGTCGCCGCGTACTCGGGCTCCATCAGGAACCAGCGCATGTACTCGCCGTTGCGGGAGGGTGATGTGCTGCTGTACGTCTTGTCGTTCGGCGAGCACTTGTCGTTCGGATTGGTGCCGCCGCCGCCATTATCATCGTTCGATATAAACTCCATCAAATCGACAGCCCAGTCTGTCGTGCCGCCAAAGTTCAGCCCCTTGACCCAGTCCGTGCGGCTCTTCTTGACGGCCGCCGACATGTAGCCCACATAGTCGGCCTGAGACTGAGTACCGTACACCAGAATGTTCGAGTCAGACGCCTGGTCGAACAGCACACGCTTGACCGGGTAGCCTTTGGGGTTGTCCTTGATGATTTCCTCGATCTCTGCGTTGGAAATGTAGCCCGCCGTGTCGGTGCAGCGACCCTTGTACGCGTTGGAGGCGTTGGCCGTGCCGGTATAGGTGCACATGGGGCCAGCGCAGCTGGGCGAGGTCATGCGGAAGCTGCGGCCGTAACTGGTTACGCCCACGAGGATCTTGCTTGCCGGCACGCCCGCCTTAGTGATCACTGGGGGCACGGGTGAGCGATGTTCATGGAAAAACAGGGGGGGCGGGGCGTACTTGAGAGAGCTCCCTCCGTGATGGTCTTATTGACGTGGGATCGCAGGCAGTTGCCGGCCGGGCAGCCAGAGGTGGCCCACTTGTTGTTCATATCCCACTGGCCGTGGAAGTCGTATCTAGAGAGTGTCAGCGGGATCAGTCTAGGCACGTAGGGAAAAGGGGGCCCGAGGCGGCAAGTGTCACATGGCAGGGCAAGACTCACGTCATGTACACAAAGTAATCCACGACCGGTGCAATATCCTCTAGGGGATACGGCTTCAAGTACCAGAAGGATGCCGGGACCGCAATAGACAGCTCCTTTCCGGCCGGCAGCCTACGCTTAACGAGCTTCAGGAACTCGAGGTAGTTGATGGC
The DNA here is from genome assembly GCA_033296915.1 of Triangularia setosa. Classification (NCBI taxonomy): domain Eukaryota; kingdom Fungi; phylum Ascomycota; class Sordariomycetes; order Sordariales; family Podosporaceae; genus Triangularia; species Triangularia setosa. The sequence continues at coordinate 6,938 of MU866648.1, read as the reverse complement.
CTGCTCCTTGGTGCCGGGCGGCACGCCCGGGATATCCGGTGCGCCGGGATACTCCCAGTCAAAGTCGAGGCCATCGAGCCCCTCCTCCTTCATGAATGCGATGCAATTTTCAGCAAATTTGAGCCTGTTCTCGGGCTTGGTCGCGTCGCGGAACCGCCACAGCGTGTCGGGCTCGGTGCTGAACGCCCAGCCGCCGAACGACGGGATCTTCTTGGTGTTGGACCCGAGCTCGCGGAACTGCTGCCACTGCTTCATCATGTTGGCGTCGATGGAGATGCCAAAGTCGGCGTCGAGCGTCACGAACGCAAAGTGCACGTGGGTCACGGCGCCCGTGTCGATCTGCTTCGCGTCCATGTGCAGGCACGGCCGGTCGCGGTTCCAGCCCTCGAAGTAGCCCACCTTACGGAACTGGCTGGGCGGGCTGCCGTTGCCGACGATGTCGGTGCCGCAGTTGGAGATGCATCCGTTGGTCCCCGGCTTGGCTGTGCCGGGCGCGCCCGTGTCCGCCGGCGACGGCGTGCAGAACTCGGCCGTCGTGCCGCAGAAGCCCCAGACGCTGCAGCAGGCCTTGAGGGGGCACTGATTGAGCTCGTTCCACGGCGTGTTGTCCGTCGGCTTGGTTGTGCCGGGCACCTGGGGGCCGCACGCGGTGTCGGGGATCGCGGGCGGGAAAGGGGGCGATCCCGAGCTGAGGCAGATGACCTGCTCAGCCTGGAGCGCTGAGCAGCCGGCCCAGCCCCAGGTCTTCTTGTTGACGTTCTCGATGTGTGTCTGCGTGATGCCAAAGGCCTCGGCGATGGACCAGCAGCCGTCGCCGCCTGCCACGCGGTACGCGCGGCACGAGCCGTCGGCGCCGGGCTGCGGTGTGTCTGAAAGGGTTAGCAATGGTAATGTATGGAGACGGACAGGTGGAGCCTTGGGCAAGTGTAGGTAGGTAGGTACTCACGATCTGGCAGATCGCCTGCGGTGCAGCAGACGTACTGCTTGGGCATGAGCGTTGAGCACAGGTTCGTTTTGGGGTTGAACTTTTCAAAGTTGATTCCGGAAATTCCGCAGCGGCTGGCCAGCGACGCGCAGCTGTCGCCCTGACTGACCTGGATGTCGCGGCAAAGGGCACGTCTGTGGCGGGAGGGAGTGCTGGCAGCGTCGGAACTGTTTGTGGACGCGGCGACGGACGAGACGAGCACGCCCACCTCGACCTTCACCGGCTCCGAGGACTCCTCGCTGCCGGGCTTGACACACTCGCTGTTCGTCCAGGCCTTCACGGCGCCCTGGACATCGACCAGATCTTCCAGGGTGCCGACGACGACGCCAAGGGTCCGCGCGGCGTTGGTGTCGGCCTCGCAAAGCTGCAGCATACGATCGCCCTCGGCGACGCGGTCCCGGAAGGTCTTAAGAACGCTGATGGCGCTCTCGTGCTGGATCTCGGCGCCCGAGTAGAGGCCGGCGACGACGTTGCCCGCCTTTGCGAAGAAAATGGTGGCGCCGCACGCGGCGGCGCGCTCGAGGTATGACAGCAGCTGTCCGACGGCGGCGTCCAAATGCTTAGCAGAGAGGTCTCGGGCAGACGGGTTGTCGCCCGAGCTCGTGGCCTGGGCGTTCAGGGTCGTCTTCTCGGCCTCAGCGCCGCAGTTGTTGGCTATCGAGAGGAGCGAGCCATCCTGTCTGGCATCGAGGTCCGGTTTGGTGACGGACTCGGCCTGGGAGCAGGCGCGGAGGGGAACCTTGGCGCCCTCGCCGTTGAGGTCGTTCTGGACGTTGATCTCAAACAGGAGAGGCTCGTCACAGTACTCCAGGGCGTCGACGCGGGGGATCCGCGTCCAGTTGATGGGATCAGGGCCGACCTCGCTGCAGGCCTTGGGGCAGGGGTCCGGGTACTGGCCGAAGGCGTTTTCATATATGGCATGAACTGGGGACAGCCCACTGAGCCCGGCGAGGAGCGCCGCAAGCGAGTGAGCGGCTCCTCTCATGATGAAAAGAATGGACGGGTATTCTTGATGTTAGTAGACCCGAGGCACGCGTGATGCCAACACAACATGAAGCGTAGGCGGAGAAGGGAGACGGTCTCTGCTCGGCATCCCGGCTTCACATCTCTACCTTATTTATACACCGAGGGCCGTTTTTTCTTCCAGCCGCCTTCATGTAGTATGTGGCATGTAGGTACTGGTTTTAGAGCTGTGTGGCATTATGTAAGTAGCACTCTGACCACACCAACACATTACCGGTGGGCTGAGTGAGTTGACCGAGCATGGGTATCAGTTTGTTCGTCCCGTCGCCCGCCTTCTGCATCCGCGTATACAGGTACCTAGGTAAGTATGCTGGCTTGAACTCGTGTATCTAGGCTAATTTCGGTCTTGATTCCCAAAAGAAACGGGAGAGCTCGTCCTTCGTCCTGCGTGCTGCGTCCAGCATCATGACTGTTTCGAGGGGCGAACCTGGGCACGTGCGGATACCATGAGCGCCAACGGCCGTTGCCAAGACTGAGAGACGCAAGAGGCCCAATATGTCTGCAATGCAGTGAGATATTTCACCAGAGGATTTATAGCCCTGACAGCCAGCACAGTGTGCCATACGGGTAGAGTCGCAGCCTCGGTGGGATCAGGAATTACTACCTAGGGAGTGTGTGCCGTGCCTTACAGGCAACTGGTAGGAAAAGAAGGAAAGACTAGATTCTCCCTTTGAAGACACCTTCCTGATTGGTTTATAAGTGGATCGTATGAGGCTCAGGCCTTTAATTATTATTATTTTTTTCATCTTGTTGGTTGAAGTCTGCTGCTGTGCCCCTGCCAAGCCAGCCCATTCTGTTGGTGCCAGCGGCCCATCAGCAAGGTACCCGGTCTAGATCCGTTCATTGCTGGCACTATCCCACTTCACCGTGTTATCAACAATTCTGTTGGTAACGGGAAAGAGTTTGCCCAGGCGCAGTAGATCCTGTTCCAGACTGGAGTTGCTGTTGGTTGCAATTGTCGCTGGCCCGGGTTCTGCTGCTGTCTCTAGCCTGGACCCATCCATCGTTTGCCGACTGCTAACCGGGAAAGTTGTTTTCAACCGAGTCGAGTCGCCACTCTTTTGTTCCTTGGCACCTGCACTGCTGCGGCTGTCTACCTACTATGCCAGTACTATTTTCACATGATCATGGAGACCTCCTGGCTGCTGTCTCTTGTTGTGCTCGCGATTCTTGCACGCAAGACCAAGTACACAAACTAGTACCTATTCATTATTTCCACACGACTTAGACAAGGTATAACCGCGAGAAGATATGCGCTGCGCCACCTAAACACGTGGGGTTTGCCGGCAGACTCGGGAGCCGTGCCCGAGCCGCCCCGAATTCTCTGCCCGCACTACAACTCTGGCCTTGTCAGGCGTTGGGTCAGCGTGCCACTGGGAATTCTCACCACATAGAAGATCCACTCAGCAGAACTTTCCCGGCGATAGTACTGTTACCGGGTAGCCCAGTACCTCCTCGCGTCCTTTCACTGGGCAATGTCGACAGGGAGCTAATCCACCTTGTGAGGAACCAACCGAGAGAGAAAGGGTCATGGGACAATAGATTTGGTAAGAAGTGCGATCGGATTTGGCCGCCATGTCCCATTGTCCAGAACTATACGCTGTTCTGTACCTGATGTAACTTCAATCCCATGTCGGGGATGTTGTGTGTTGGCTCGCTGTGGCTCTGCATGGCTACTATTGAGGTACGTTATGGAGCCATATACATCCACTTTAAGCTGCATTGATGAGCTAGCCTCGGTGGGCTATGGTATTGGCGAAGCTGAAGGTGAACATAATGAGCATGGATGGCTTTAATGTTGACTTCAAGCTACACACAGCGCTGCCGTCAGATCATTCAATCAACTTTGGACCTCGGATTTGATTTGATTGAAATGTTTGGCTGCCATATCTGATTTGATTGATTTGATTGAACTGATCTGACCAAATCTGATGACTGCGGGACCTCAAAGCCTTGAAGATGCTGAGGAAGCCTCGACTGCCGGACAGGGCAATCTCTTGTTTGTGTGGTCGGTGTCGACGGCCAAGGCATTGAATCTAGGCCAGATCACGGTGAAGGAGGCTCGCTGGCCTGCTGAGAGGCCAATTCTGCAGCTAATTCCGTAGCAGGGTCATCGTAGAGGGCTTTCCACTTTTCAAGATGTTCCAGGACGAATTCCATGCCGGTCATGAGCTCCCACAAATGCCCGTGGCTGCCGCCGTGGGCATGTCCCTGCGTCCTCATCGTGAGGCTGTAGATCGGCTCGAGCACGTGTTGAATATCGTTGAGAAGCCTCCAATCGTCAGTTGTTAGGTAATCCTGACGAGGCAGCTGTGACGAGGCACTACTGAGGTCAAGGTTAAGCAGGTAGGCCCGAATCTCTGCTTGCTTCTCCCAGGCTCGCTTGATCATTAGATATGTTGAATTCCACCGCGTCGCGTTATTCTGCCGTAGCTCAAGCTCTTTAGAGGATTCTTCTGAGAAGATGAAGTCCTCAGAGTTATCACACTCTTGAGCGACGTTCCTGAAAGCCTCGCTGCGTTGTGGTGAGGCTCTGATAAACTTAACGATGTTGTGAAGCTTTCCAATTGGTCCTTTGCGCCGCCAATGCTCGAGACCCTCTTCGTACTGATTAAGAGTATCATAGAAGTCAGACTGAATCTCAAAAGCATCGCTATCCCCGCCGAAAAGGAAGGCCTTTGCAACTAGGTTTAAGATGTGACCGAAGCATCGGATCCGCCGTGCCTTAACATCGTCGTTATCCATCTGGGGCATAAATCGAGGAAAGAAAGACCGCAAACAAGCGTCGTTATTTGAAGCATTATCACAGATCGCTACCCCAAGTCTCGAGTCGATTCCCCAATCCTTAATGACTTGCTCGAGGGTAGTACCAATATTCTCGCCGGCATGGGTGCTTAATTGGCATCGGAAGCTGATTAGGCGGTTCTGCTGACGATATTCCCGGTCGAGGAAGTGCGCGAAGATTTCAATAAATGCCAGGCGGTTTGGAGAGGTCCAGAGGTCAAAGCTGATATGGATTGATGTCTGGGCACTATTTAATTCCTTCTTGATGTGACCCTTGCTTGCCCAGAAGGTTTTTTCGAGATCCTGACTCAGTGTAGTCCTTCCCAGTGGTTGTTTCTTGGCTAGATTCAGATTGTAGCTTTCAAGGAGCTTCGTCATGAAGGGATTCGAGAGAACAGTGAAGGGCAGGTCGGCATGGATGAGGAATCCGACGGCGAGCTCGTGAACGCATGTTATCTTCGATCGAGCGAAAGGAGTGTATGGATCCGGGCGCTTCAGCGAGGCAGTACGTTGTTGATCGAGAATCGAGCATTCGGACTCTTCGGTCTCGTCAAGAGAGTCTCCGGTGACCCTGTGTTCCCTACAACGGTTAGCAATATACTAAGGAGGCTAGTAAATAACTTACTTCCTCAGATGGTCAATAGCTGAAGATGTTGACTGAGCCTTGAAGAACGTGGCTTTCCCTCGCTGATCACATGGCCGGCATGCCCACAGAAACTCCTTGACGGTGTGGTCCGGGTTCAATTCGGCCAGGAAGAAGCCCTGTGTCCCAATCTAGCTCCGACGGCCTTTACTCTTCTTCTTCTGCATGTGTGACTAGGCAGAATCTGTGAATATGTGACGATCCCCTGTCCAGAACCTCTGAAAGGGATACCGGTTGAAGGCGTACTTCTAGATAATGGATCGGTGCAGCTAAACAGTGCACAACAAGATGTCTCAATGTAAACACTTAGGATACCGTGAATACAAGCTGTGATTGCATACTGCGGAACTATCTACAAGCTATCTAGTTCCTCCGTATATATAGACCTGTGATTCTCATGGACCGTTGGACCGTTCATAGTACGTCGGTCCATCGGTCCCCTTGTAAGTGGTTGTCCTGGACCGTTGGACCGACCTCCACGCATCGGTCCATCGGTCCACCTCTGATTGGCTGTCTGCGAGGTTCCCTGGCACCGTAATGTTCTTCTCCCATTGGTTCGTCCACTGACTCTGCGCCCACCCGTGTTCAAGGTTGCAACACGTTGCCGCAACTGTGGCCGAGGAGACTTGTTGAGTTCAAGGCCTTGATTCCCGAGGTATTATTGCATGGCGCTAGATCAGCCACATCTCTGAGGGACAAGGAGATTACATGAGGTGATCCAGAGGGCATGGAGTTCTTGGCAAATATGGGGTATTTGAGAGTTCCCAGTGTTACAATTCCCCTAGACTTGGGTTTCTCCAGACAAGTAATTATATACATGCTTGAAATACACACAGTAAAACCTGATCAACTTGCAAGTACTGGTTTCAACAGATCATTCCAATGGGCTATTCCCAGGCAGAGGCCGAGCGTGCTGCTCTGGATCAGACAAAGGGTTTTGGACGTGGTGCGATGTGAGTGGCTCCTTTTTCTAACCCACCCCCTTGTCCGAAAGTAATTCCTGATGAGGTGTAGCCCATGAGCTCTTCATAACACCTGAACTAGCTTGGGTAGTCACATACGACCATATCCAGCTGAAAATTCGGGATCCCGTCCGCTCTCCCCTAGACAAGCAGCTGAGAGCCGGACTAGTACTCAGGTGGGTGACCACTGGGGAATCCCCGGTGTTGTATGTTTTTACTTTTCTTGTGTTCTATTTTTTGTTGAAATTGTCGTTGTGAAGGTGCGGATAACGTTATGTTTGTTTTGTATTTATTCACAATCTTTTTTACACCACGTTTACATCGATATGTCTTGAAATTGATAAGAGTTTAAGAGTATAAATGATAGAATGCACAGAAGGTACTAGAGCCAAATACGGTACTGTTATCAAAAAAGTAAAGCTAAATACAATCGGATCTACCAGGATAGTGTCAGACAGAAAAGGGTTCTGGTCAACCAAGCTGAATAGGAGCTCATGGAAGCTGAAACTGACGTAACCAGTTCAGCTGGACATGGTACCAT
>MU866647.1:0-10376 GCA_033296915.1 Triangularia setosa | reverse complement strand
AGATGCAAAATCTTTCTAGTCGCATTGGCCCGTGCTCTGCACGTGCCAAGCTCTATCAGTGGATCAACGACGGTCACGGTGCAACCGCCGTGACACTAATACTGATTATTCGGGTACCCATAGGACTGACCCTGGTTGGACTCATACTGCTGGGGATTGTACTGTGGGGGAGGTGGGTACTGGTTCTGCTGGCCGTGCTGGTATTCCTGTGTAGGGGGAGGCGGAAATTGGTTCTGCTGATACTGCTGTGTCGGTGGCGGAGCATATTGTTGGCCACCAGAAGCATTGTATCCTTGCTGAGGGGGAGGGGGAGGATAAGCCCCAGTGACAGGCTGATTTCCGCCACCAAGCTGGATATTGTTGGTAGGAGCGCCGACACTGACACCCTCGTTACCGATGTCGTCTGGCACGGTGATCTTCACCTTGGGCAGGTATCGTTGCACCTTCTGCTCCACGATGCCTTGAACGAACACCCAGCTCTCCTTCTCAAACTTACGGTGGCCACCGTTGACAACACCCAAGATGCTCTCGCGGAGAGTCTCCTGTACTTTGCGGACAAGGCTGCGGATCTTGGTGAGTAGCTTTGCCTTGATGTCGTCACCGAAACCACGATCGCCACCGGATCTAGAGGCCGAGACAGTGTTGTCGAGTTGCGAGTCGAAGGGATTACCACCCAGAATCTTTTCCAGGGGGCGCTGGAACTGGTCCGGCAACAGCTCAAAAAGCTGCTTCTCAATCTGTCCCAGAATCTTGCGGAACTCGAGACGAACCTCCCTGTGCACCTTGGCTAAGCCATGACTGAGCTTCTCGCTGATGATTTTGGAGAACCCTCCCTTGCTCTCACCACCCTCACCCTCGGCCCTATCTCCAATACCTCTGGAAGCTCCCTCGCCGTGTGACTTCTTGTGCCCAAACAAACTGCCCAGCCCCTTCACCAAATCCTTGACCTGGCCCTCAAACTCCCCCTTGACACCGTCACCGAGATCCCTCGTGCTGGTATTGCCCCTCAACCACTTCTTGATATGATCCAACGCAATCTTGGTAAACTGCTCCGCAATAGGCGCATGCTGGTCCTTCAACTTAGCCCCAACCAACTCCTTGATCTCAGGGGTAATCATCCTCGCCTTCTCCTCCGGATTGCCAGCAACATCCTTGACAGTGTTACTCAACACCCCCAGCAGCCCATCCAGCTGGAAGCCCTGGCCACCACCACCAGGCCCATCATTCCGGTTATCCAAGTGATCCTGAACCACATTGATCGCTGCCGAAAAGAACTTCTTCATACCATCCCCATCACCGGCCCCCCTCGACCTCGTCTCCCCTTCCCCAGAGAGGGCCCTAGTACCAGCCTGCCCACCGCCACCAGAAGTCAAGTTGAAAATGTCGGCCAAATCATCCCCCACCCCTCCCGGCCCTCCCAGCCCACCAAAACTCTTCGTCAACTTGGCAATCTCATCTGCAAAAGGCAGGCTCTGTCCACCATAAGCATCCGGGACGCCATCATTTAACCCCCTAGCGCCAGAGTTGCTGCTCCCGTCCTTGTCAAACAACGCCCGAAAAGCCTCAATAATCTGCTGCTCCAGGCTGTCAATCGTCTTGGTCTGGAAAGTCTCGAGCTCCTCTGTGATGCGGGGTTGGATCTGCGGCGCCAGAGAGTCGACGTACTCGTCGACCTTTTTCATGAGGACTTCGGGGAGGGCAGCCATTTTGTTGGTAGGATTGTGCTAAGCTTACAACGGGAATAGTAGGTAGTGTTGCAATGGTTAAGAATCAAACTGGAGAGTTAATAAGTAAGGTAGTAGCAGGGAAGCTATGGCAAGGTAGGTAGGCAATAAGGGAATAAGTCCGGATCGGGCTTGTTGTTTGGGAAAAACAATCGCGCGTCTGGTCTCTCCTAACGGGGGAGCTGATCAGAGCGGGGTGGAGGGGTCGTTGTTGGTTGCTGTGCCCCACGTCTTTTGGGCGATAAGCTGATAAAGCTCCAAGTTGACGTCAGCTTTGGGGGCAGGTGGGGAGTGGACAAAAGGGGGGGTGAAGTGCACGGGCCAGGATTTGGTGCCTGATTGGGCAGTCTTCTAAGTCAGGTGAAGCCCAAGCAAGGTGCAACTTTGAAGACGGACACACCAGATACGATCTTTGGTTGGAACGAAGAACAAAAAGGAAATGTCATGTTTCAATGCAAGATATTGTCAGTTTACAGGTGCCGGGATCAAACTTGCACTGATTGCTTCAATCTCATTGCCCAAGCACGGGTTAAGGTTAGGTGTGTTCTTGTCACAAACCCCCGAGTCCACAGTCTGCAGAAAGATGAGGCATGGGGGGCATGCATTGGAAGATGGTGGTGCTTTTGGTACTTGAGAGACTTATGTTTTGCTTCAAGGGATACTTGTGGCTTTGCAATTCTACCACGTCTCGCTAAAGTCCTTTCTGCTGCTCAAAAGTGATAGTCAGGGGCACATAGATCGACCAACTTGGCTTTCATATAGGCTTATTACATACTTTTGTCTTGGGTAGCATCAGGGCCATGTTTATCTTCTAATTTTTTCTTCAATGAGTGCTGGAAAGTCTTGGAAATTTAAGGCGAAATCTTGTGTTCTTACGATCGCGGAGCCTTTGCCTACTGGCAGTTCTTAAAGCAAGGACTTTGTGATTCTTTCTTGCAGGAATAAATACACATGTCCATGCCATCCATGCAATATATATGCTCACCCCACCCAGCGTGTTGCCGCGCCCGCCAAGTCGTCCATTTTGCGACCGAATGGCCATCTCCTTCAACATCCTGTATATACAACTTGCAGCCGGGTGATTTCCCCCATGGTTCTTCAGTTCGCTTAAATACCACTGGCAAGTCTCTCGACAATGGCGTCAAAGTCTTGGTTGGCAGCACCCGAGAAATCATGTTGCCAGTATCCGTGGACGTCGTGGATGGGAATGGTCGAGGTGGGGCTGTTGGGGGAAGAAGGACGGTTGGGGGAGTAGGCGAAGGCCATGCGGTTGCCTCCTCTTGGGCTCAGGAAGCGCGAGGCACCCGTGTCGGTCGTCCATGAAGTGCATCCCTTACAGAGAGCAGTGTATTGCCAATGTGTGCCATTGGACTTGGTTCCAGTCTTAAAAAGAGTGTACTGGGCGTTGTTGTAGGCTTGGGGGGTGATGTGGCCACTGATAATGTCATTAGTGCATGTTCTCTGCTGCCGACAAGATTCCCTCCACTTACCCAGCCCAACGAGACGAAAGCACTGGCTGATTCTGGCTGTTTCTCCAGGCAACAGTCAATGGGTTCCTAGGCATGGAGCCAGCCCAAGCAATACCAGCCCAGCCGACATCATTGGGGATAACGGCCTGAATCACGGCGTCGTAGGAGGTGTAGCTCTGGACACTGGCTGGGATCGCCACGCGGTAGGTGATGCCCTGGTTTACCCTGTACAGCACATAGTTGGACGAGAAGATGAGACCGGTGTCGGGGTCACGGTAGATGGCATTAGCCTGCGCCGTCACTACAGAATGGTCAGTATCCTGACTCCAATGCCTGCTCCGCCATCTAACACTGACCGGTTCTGCTGAGCAGGGCCGCGAGGAGCCCGAACCACAAAGTCCAGAGCATATCGAACCACAAGGGATTGGAAGGGTCTTTCGAGGGCAAGTAGAACCTTGGCGGCTAGATGGTGTGCACGACAAGACGTGGAGGCGGCAGAGGGAGCTTTTTTAGTCTGCGGGCGACGGAAGAAGCCAAGTTGACCAAGACGGCAAGAGTACGGGGAAAGCATATGCACTTTTGCCATGATTAAGTACAGCGGGAGGGCTGCTGTCGGCATCTCGACTGGATCGCGGGCGTGGGCGATCAAGCATCCTAGAATACCAGGGCGGAGGAGGCTCGGAGGCAAAATGCTGGCAAATTCTGAAAGCCAAGACTCTGAATGTACGCTTGTTGGACGGGTTTAATCGCGTGATGCCATGACCTGGGGTACTGTTAATTTATTTCGAGTCGGAGAAGGTTGCTCCTCGAAGGGGTGAAGGTCGCTGTACTTTTTGCTGGGCAGTTACAGGCGGTTGCGGGTTGTAAGTGCTATCGCTCCATGGGAGGAGGGGGGCGGCGCGGCGTATGGGAGAGCAGCGGCCTTCCTTCCAAGATTAGCGTCGACTTTAGCCGCGCATATTGAGGGCAGTGGGAATCTGGGCAAATAACAAATGCCAGAGGCCAGTCTCCGAGGGATAAATGGCGCTGGTATATTAAAAGATCGTGCACTATAGCCCAGGGAGCCGCAACCCCGAACTTGGAACGGGATTTTCTCTCTACAAGAGGTTCGAGAAAAGGGGGGTTGCTTCCAATTCCTTTCATTACCACGCTGCTAATTCCAGGTTCACACGTTGTTTTCCCCAGCACGTGGTGACGACGCAAGGGCGATGCGTGCGAATCATTTCGATTGTCATCATCAACAACAACGCCTTGAATCCGACTGGCTCGCCCTGTGGCAACGACCCCCATCTGCCGCCGTCACAGTGGCATCGGCTCTGAGTCTTGATCAAGAGGTCCCGGAGGCTGGATTCCAAACAATACTACAAGGCGTTTCATCCTCCTACAGTGTCTTGCTTTGTTATTCCCTTTCGCTATTATCCATGCTTGCTTCATCAGCCACCATCCGAGCTCCCGCCATGGCGTAACGCAGACGACATCCTTCGAGAAGACTTCTTCGCTGCATTGATCATCTCTTTCTGGAAACCCATATCCCGGGTTCACACCTCTTGGCGGGGTAATATCTACAAGCCGCTGCCATGTGGTGGCGACGTAGGTCCTTTGTGCTCCCCCATGGAGTAACGTGATGACGGTTGCGTTCTGGCCAACCGATTACGACTTTCCTCTTTCCTCCTGACTAGGCTTTAGTCTTTGACGCTTACTACCAGGAAGCATACATCGTCGGCATAGCTGCCTCCGAAGATTAGACACCCCCAGTCACGCTTGGTCTGATACGTGCCACGTTGTTGAGGCTGTCCCAGATTGTTGCCAAGTAGTTTGCGTATTGTAGAAGGGTAGTATTTGGCACTTTGATAACAACTTGTATGACGCAGCTAACACTGCCCATTGCCATGCAACTCCGACCGTCACAGATCTCGGAACCTTACATAGTAAACGTTAAGGTTTCCAGAATCATATTATCACAGTCTTTCCTACCACACGCAGAGTCTTGGGACTTGGAAAGATCACTTAATCTTCCACAAGGCTATCAAGGATGTAGGGTGTTGGTCGTGGTCAACCCCGTCAGAGGCCAAAGCGAGGTGGAGGTCAGGTCCAATGACTTCATTACAGCATCAGAGAGACAGGGCTAGAGAATTCTGTTCTTTCTATCCAATTCAAGCATTTTTAGTGAAAGCTTTACCAAACTCCCCAAAAGTAAAAATGAAAATGTTTCAGGAATGCCAATACCGGTCCCGGCCCGATCTTGCACCACCAAAGCTCAGCATCACCATCCCATCCAACAGGGACAAGGCAGCACCCGGCTACCTGTTCGTGACGCCATGCGCTCTCTTTGATCCAGCCCCGAACTCAGGCCCTGAGCAGCCAGGCGCTCACATCTTCCGCGACGATGGGGATCTCGTTTGGTCAAGCCTGGGGTATTTAGGTGGCTGGACCGCGAATTTCCAAGCTACCAGATACAAAGACCGTCCAGTTCTCCAGGCATTCCAAGGATGCCTCGCCCGCAAACATGCACATGCTTATGGCACTCCAGTACTTCTAGACCAGAGCTATCAACCGGTGACGATGGTTCAGAGTCTAAACAAGTTGATATCGTTTCATGAGTTTCGCATTGTCAACGAAAAGACAGCCTTGGTTCAGATTCAACAGCCGATTCTTGCTGATTTGACAGTGTATGGTGGAAGCAAGGACCAAAAGTGGATTGTGGATGACATCTTCCAGGGTAAGTAGGGACATGTGATATCTGATATCAGTACACGCAAAGAGAACACAGCTAACAGATGGCATCAGAGGTTGACATTGAGACAGGAGAAACACTGTTTGAAGGACATCCATTGAAGTTTGCAGACCCTTCTGGTTAGTTTTCTCTTTATCCCTTTATCTTGATACCATTACCACATGACCACATTATACGATTCTCCCTATACCCCTTTCCTCCATTACACCATTACCTCTTCTTACCTTCATACCGTTCTACCTCTTCACCTTCACACCCCTCCCAAAACTAACCTCCCCATCCCACCAACAGACAGCCTAGTCCCCCTCAACCTCCCCTACGGCACAGCCCCCAACCAACCCTGGGACTTCTTCCACACAAACTCCGTCGACAAAGACCCCCACGGGAACTACCTCGTCTCCGGCCGCCACATCTCCACTATTTACAAGCTCTCCGGAACTGATGGCTCCCTCCTCTGGCGTCTCTCCACCGCCAACTCCAGCACGTCCTCTTTCCAGCCATTGAACAACCTCACCTTCTCCTACCAGCACCACGCCCGCTTCCGCTCTTGTGCCACCTCTCCTGATGGAGCAGAGATAGAAGCAATCTCCTTCTTCGACAACGCCGCCCGCTCAGATAAGCAAACCCACGGCCACCCCCCGGAGGGCACGCAAATGTCAAGCGGGAAGGTGGTGCAGCTTAATCACAAGCAAAAGACTGCGGAGTTGATGGCGAAATATGAAGCTCCTGATGGGGGACTGTCAGTTGGGTCACAGGGAAACATGCAGTTCTTGCCGAATGGGAATAAGTTCATCAACTGGGGGGTGGAAGGCGCTGTGACGGAGTTTGACAATGATGGGCGGGTGCTGTTTCATGCTTTCCTTGATGTTGCGGATCAAAGGGTGCAGAGTTACAGGGGGTTCAAGTATGAGTGGGAGGGTAGGCCGAGAGAGAAGATCGCTGTTTTGGCGATGAGAGAGAGTAGGGATGGGCAGGACAGTATGGAAGTGTACGTCTCTTGGAATGGGGATACAGTGACCAAGGTGTGGAAGTTCTTTGCTGAAGACGAGGGCAAATTTCAGAAGATTGGATCAGTGGAAAGAATGTCGTTTGAGACGAGATTGGAGGTTACTGGGGACAAAATGACGCTGTTTCGAGGGAGGGATACACGTGTCTTTGCGGTTGCCATGGATCGCAAAGGAGTAGAGATTGGTAGGTCTGATGCAGTTGAGGCGCTACGCCTTGACGAATAATACGTCCTGCTTAATGGGAGATGCATCCCGCTATCTGAGCAAGGCATGTAGCCCATCCTTCCCTGTCATTTACTTAGTTGATCCTCGGCCACCAATGCCAATTCAAATCCCCTGTTATGTTAGTCCATACGCTTTTGTAATCATTTGGGAATGTGATGTGGCAAACTTACAGGCAACCTGCTTCCCTGGTCGACGGGCTTGGGCTTGGGCTTGGGCATTGGAAATGGCTTCATTTCCTCCTTCACTTTGGTGATGTTGTCGATGGAGTCAGGTTTAGGTGGTCGCGAAGGGAAAAATACTTGTGGATGACAGGGTTAAAGTGAGCAGGTGCAGAGTGAGAAGATGCGCTGCAAAGCCCTAACAGCCTGTGAGAGACGGCGTAAGGGGTGCAGTTGCCGCTCTTCGTTTCCTTTTCGTCTACCAATCCATTCAACATATATCAGGATCTTATAAAGACTGAACAATTTTAAACGTCGAATGAGACCTTAGGTAGACCTACCAATGCTTTCTGAATGCATATTGGCATCTATTCAATACTCACCAGAGCTTTTTCGGTACGTGATGAGATCGGCTGTACGCCTATGAAGATCTACACAATACCTGACAAGGTGTCACACGTCAACCACCACCAGCCTGGGCCACAACCAACAACACAGCGAACTGCACGTTCTGAGCCAATTGTTGGAAAGTGAGGTGAGCAAACAAGCACAGGCAGCACGGACCAGTTTGAGAGAAATAAATACGCGAGCAGAAGAGCAGAGCAAAAGAGCAGAGCAGAAGAGCAGAGCAGTGGGACGAAAGGATTCCCCATCAAGGATCTTGAGGCCACTGAAGATTATTGAAATGAATTGAACCCATGTTGTTCCAAACCCTGAACTCCAGCCCTTGTCACATCAAAAAGGGCTTGTAGCTCACCTTTCTCGGCAGACAGCACGAGAGTTCTCGTGTAAGCCCCACTGAACCAAAGTTCGAATGCTTTAAGCCCACTGGACCGGATTCAGAATCGCAGAATGGATCACTATTCTGCAACCCCCGTAGGTGCTGCGTCCTGGGAATGGGAAGCCGGTCTATCCCAGAAGGTCTCGAGGTGAAGTCCAAGGCCTGTCCCCGAGGGCGATATGACGCGGAGGTAGAGATCATCACTGATGATTTTTGCAGAGCATTGCTCGCTCCAAGAAACGATTTGCAAGGCCACCCTTTTCTTTATAAAATAGTGGCAGTCCGCGGGCGGGTAGATTCGATTCCAGTTTGGGATTTATCTGGATGACTCTGTCCAGATGGTGCGTTTGAATATGAAATAATCAAGGCCAAGGCTATAAGGTGATCCGAATATCACCACAATGAATCTTGAGATCGCCAGAGACATTGATATCGGAGCGATCGCTCATGGTTGTTGGGTAGCGCCTGCCACCCAAAGATCAAAATCTCAGTCCCCGGGAACATCCCACGTTGAAGGACAGAAACCTGCCGTGTGACAAGGGCTGGAGTTCAGGGCTTGGAGCAACATAGGTCCAATTCATTTTAATAATCTTCAGTGGCCTCAAGATCCTTGATGAGGAATCTTTTCGTCCCACTGCTCTGCTCTTTTGCTCGTATCTATCTCTCTCAAAGTGGTCCGTGCTTGTGATGACCTTGGGCATCTGCCAAGTCCAGTACATCCCTCTGATTATACATGAGCCAATAATGCCTCTGCTGCTGCCGCCTGTAGCCAGTGGCTTGTTTCACTTTCCAACATCTGGCTCAGAACTCGTAGTCCACTGTGTTGTTGCTTGTGGTCCAGGCTGCGGGCGGTTGACGTGTGACATGTGGTGCCCAACTGATAGGGCTGACAAAGGATGTCTTCCACAACCACCTGGCATGCTCGACAAAGACTGATGCTGACAGTACAACCCATCTATTCTCTTAGAAGATTCACAATGCTATTGTTAACCCAGCAACCTATCTCTCTTGCGAATCCTACAACGCCATTGTTTCCGGCTCAAACCTCTGCCCCAGAAATCCTTATTTAACTCTCGCATCTCACGCTTTCCCAAAATACATCTCTCATCATCATCATCATCAACCCTTCAAAACCAACAACAAACACTCATCCATCAGTCACCACCACAATGTCTCCACTTCAACTCACAAAACAAAAAGCAACCCGAGACAATGTTTTCCTCCTACAATAACAACTCCTCTTCTTCCTCCAGCCAATCTTCTCACAATCCAAACAGCTCCTACTCCACGGCCCAAGGTACCCACTAAGCACCATAGTAGGAGTCGACTCCCTTCTCTTTCCCCCCCACTGAGAATGCCTTTTCCAGCCCTTCCGTCCCCTTCCACCCCCACTACTCAATACAGAAGCAGCAGCAGGGGGTACTACCCATCTTCTTACACTTCTTATAACACCTCTTCTTCCTCTAAGAAGTACTAAGGACCTCAGTAGTTAGTTTACTCTTGCTTTGATAGCAGGGAAGGCCCAGAAGGTAAGGAGGCAAGTAAGATACCTAGGTAGGTATAGAGAGAGGCAAGACACTGGAGACCAAAAACGCAAAATAAAACATAATGTGAGTTAGACTGGTGGGAATTTTGCGAGTCTCAATAGCAGTTTATTCCTGAAATTTCCAGGGGAGGCGTTCTTGATGAACACTCAGCATAGGTGAGATGATAGTTTTATTTGCGGGCCTCAGTAGCAGTTAACTCCCAATTTCAGGGGAGGTTAGCTTCGTGTTGTGGGTGATGATGATCATTATTTACATTCTTTTACGGTTGAACACCTGGATATATGGTGCCCAACACCACCGAGACCTAGAACCTGGCCAAGAAATATCATCCGCACCCACCGGGATCTTAGCCTTATACTTCAGGGCAAATCTCGGAACCAACGGCTACTGAGAGAGGTCTTAGGCTGGCTTATGGATTCAGGCCGTTTATTGGAGTAAGGCCTAGCGAGAAAACTAGAATTGGAAAAGCCTGAAGAGGGAGAAGACGAGGAGGAAGAGGAAGAGGAGGAACAGGAAGAGGAGGAACAGGAAGAATAGGAAGAAGGGGTGGCTGAAACCAAAGTCGAAGACGATCAGTCTTCAAGGTCTTACACAAGGCCTTTCCCTTATCTTGCAACTCTCTGGAAGCTTTTAAAACTTGTTTAGAATTATAACTCTGGCAGGCCAGTTGAATAGGCCCTGCCGAGTAAGTGGAAGCAACAACCTGAGAACTCTAGGGTTTCTTGGACTGC
>MU866646.1:0-10414 GCA_033296915.1 Triangularia setosa | reverse complement strand
ACTGTGGTCCGTGCTTGTGATGACCTTAGGTATCTGCCAAGTCCAGCACATCCCTCCGATTATACATGAGCCAATGATGCCTTTGCTGCTACCGCCTGTAACCTGTAGCTTGTTTCACTTCCCAACGACTGGTTCAGAGCTCGCAGTTCACTGTGTCGTTGGCTGTGATCCAGGCTGCGGGTGGTTGACGTGTGACACTAAAGCTATCGGCCTCGCCGTCAAGGAAGAGCTCATCTTCTGGATCATCACCAGTAATATACCTTTCCGGGTAGCCGAAAGCGATGGCTTACGCAGGATCATGTATATCCTCGACGCCGATACTACCGAGGCAGTCTTCCCCCGCTCCCTTAATACTGTGAAGTCTTGGATCAAATCAGAATACGATGACGGCTTTGCTGAGCTCAAACGCTCCGTGGGAGGCGCCATAAGCAAGATCCATATCAAATTCGATATTTGAATCTCTCCCAACGGCCTTTCCTTGATGGCCACCAACGGCCACTTTCTGGATGCCAACGGCAAGTTGAGGATTGCTATCCTGGTGATACAGGATATCATGTATCTAGTTAGATTAGATAAGGAAGTGGACCCACTTGCTGGCGTGCCAGCCTTTCACAGGTCAGTCTTGCAAGCAGTATATTAAAACTGCTTGCAAGCCACTTCCACTTAACAGAACATCGCACTTTTACCCATTTTTTAGCCACCTACCGGTGAAACCCTATCACCTGGGTATGCCAAAGATCCTTGGGCCCCACTCTGGCGAGAATATTGGCCCGGTGATCAGGCAAGTGCTCCACGAGGCTGGTGTTGATATCGTTACCGTGGGCTACTGGCTAGGCGATAGCGCCAATTCGAACGATGGGGCCGTCACCCTGGTTTACAAGAGCTGGTTTCCAGGGCATGACAGCTTTGAAGCTGGCTTGAGGACCGAGATCTTCAGAGTAAGATGCTTTGACCGTATCAACCTGGTGGCCAAGGCCTTTCTTACAGGTGCCGATGGTGATGAAAAAGTCCTCAACACTTTCGATATCGCCAAACAACACGCTGTAATGGATCCCTCTGTTGCCGACGAATTCCTGAGCGGTGGAGGAAGTTGGGCCCTATGGGTAGGCTCAACAATATTATCGCACACTTCGTCAATTGCAGCACAGTCAGGAAGGAAATATTTGTTGATATTTGCTATGGGAGAGCCCCTCAAAAAGAGCTGGAAGAAATGGGCATCTACTACAAGCCTGGGGATAGGGTTTTCGATACCCTGATGACCGATAATGTCACTAGGTGGAATTCCGCGTACCAAATGATTGAGCGGGCCTTGATCCTTAACACTAAGGTAGATCACTTCTGCAGGAAGGCCTTGCAAGAGAAGGATGTTCACAAACGCCTCCCAGTAACTGATCAACTGCTCCCCTCTGACTGGGCCGTACTGGCCATCGCCAAGTCTATTCTCGAGTCATTGCAGCGGACTACCAAGGCCTTCGAAGGAAGAGAGCCTCGCTTTGCAGAGGTAGCTCCTACGGCGACTTGGTTACTGAGGGGGCTTGTGGACAAGAAAAGGGAGTTCAGGCCGGCACCAGACAACCTCTTCACCGGCCCTAACGCCCCCGCTATAAACTACGGGGATGGGGCCTAGGCCGGCTCTTCCATCCAGGTCGGTGATGTGCCTGCTCCGGCATTACGTCTGGGCTCATTGTCGTCACCGGAAGATGAGGATACACCCCGGCCCCAGAGATCTTACAAGCCAAGGCATTGCCACGGAAGTATCGGAATAGTGTTGTTGATCTCGCCGGGCTTCATGACCAAGACCTTCTTCCTCCTGATGTCTCCCTCTTTGAAATCCAGGAGGAGGGAGACTACGGCTCTGGCGACGATGATAGCGATGATGACTACGTGAAGGACAGCCAGGCCACCGCTACTCCCATCTCCTTTGAGATTGGTAACTTTGATCTTGATTTTATTCAACGGAGCCTTAGTTGCGCTATTGACAAGCTCAAGAAGTACTTGGTTGTAATGGATAACAACCCCGTGTACTGATCTGCTTTTATTTGTCGTCCCGGCTATCGTATGAAGTGGGTGGATAAGTACATGACAAAGGCGCAAGCAGAGAATATTCTTTACAACTTGACAGTGTTGGGGAATGTTGACATGGGCAAATAGCTCTCAAGACTGACCATGCATGCGGCAGAGCCTCTGATTGAAAACCCATTGGCTCATAGGCCTGCCAGGTTTCGATGTCCAGTGAGAAGACAGCTGCGATCATGCCCCTAAGATCTGTTTTATCGTGTGAAGAGTTGCGTTTGGTGAAAGGGGAGGTTGATTTCCCAATGTTGACATAGGCGCCTGTAGATTTTCACATAAAACATGGCTGATGAAATGCAATCTTAGATGAAGGCCCTATCAAGGTTCCAGGGCCGTTGAGTACGGTTGGAAAGCCTCGCAAAACAGCACTGGCTTCATCATGTTGCCTTACCAGTTGGGGTGACCTTGAGTTTCGTTAAGGCGGGACAGTAATTCCAGCGCTAATAGCGTATATCAAAGTTGTTGAGGTGACGAGGTCCAAAAGCTCATAGTTGAACCTTGGGTCTAGCAGTCGGACCCCGTTCCTAGCTCCCGGCTGCAGTGCCACAAGCCGTCATCAAAGGCTACAGTTTGAGACTTGGTGGCTACATAGAGATACTCAATGGCGCCCTGTTGAAGGAGGCTGTGAAGGCCGTTGGTTAGCACGACCGCGGGCCACCATCTGCTCGATACTGACTAAACGCCTCTAAGTCAGAATTCATGCCAGAAAATGATGATATCTTGCGCACTTTGTATATGTATAACGATGGACTCCGGGCAAACGTTCCTCCTCAGCCGTCGAAGTGGACTGTGGTATCCCGCGCATTGTAATATTAGCGTGCGTGCTCATAATCGTTGGAGACGGCTTGGTTAGATTATTGAGGAAGAAGCAGAACTGGATTGGTCGTCGGGCACGGAGCTCGATGCCTAAGAGAAGGCACTTGTTGGCGGCCGAGTTCTGCAACTGAACCAGCCCACATTGCCATGCGCTCCAGTTAAGCACCTCGGCATATCATCAGCCGTATTCGGGCGGATGTGAGTAGGAGCGTCAAGCCCTATTTCCCAAGATGTGCTTGGAGCGGGCGAAGCCCATAGATTGTCTGGTGGCTTCTGTGTCCCTTCATTGCCAGGGCTGAGTTGTATTACCGCTGCTGGTGCTCAGTAGCAGACAAAATGTGTCATTGGGATATGTGACATGGTGGAGAGAACTGGCAAATATCGATTTGTGTTTGAGAAGGCGAATGCGAGCCGCCCGATGGGCCTTCTGTTGACTTCCACTCTTCAAGAAAAAAAGTCGACCCCAAGGAACCTTTGATCCAGGAAAAAACCGCATCTCAAGGGTAGCGGCGGAGTGAAGAACTGGTTGGCGAAGGGAAGGTTGAAGGCATCGTCACGGACGTTACCAAAGACGTTGAAGACGTTTGTCGAAGTTGTTGGGAAAGAGCTATGTTAATAGCCTTCCAAAGGCCTTTCTTGAGAGCTTATGAATTAGCTGGGGAGAGAGCGTCAAAGAGTGTCGCTTCAAGGACCTAAGTAACGTATCGTTCTGATGCATTAACATTGTAATGCTTGTGAAGATTCAATGAAATTCCACATCGCTTTGAGAACACTGACGAAACGAAGGCCTGCCGCCGAGTCAGTGCTTAGATTACGGTCTCCTGAGATCCAGGGGCCTCAGGTTTCCACGGGTTGCCCAGCTGGCTGGCCTGACAGCCAGGTCGCTTTGGAGCCGTGAATTAAAGAGAGTAGCCGCTCGGGGAGAAGCCGATTTCTGGAACCTGACGAGTA
The DNA here is from genome assembly GCA_033296915.1 of Triangularia setosa. NCBI lineage: Eukaryota > Fungi > Ascomycota > Sordariomycetes > Sordariales > Podosporaceae > Triangularia > Triangularia setosa. The sequence continues at coordinate 6,574 of MU866646.1, read as the reverse complement.
ACACCAGGGCATGAGTTGCAGAGTCAGTCCCCGAGGTCAGATTTGATCAGCCTGTGGGCTGACCAAAAAGAGCTGAAGCAGATCCGACACATCAATTGGAACCCAGTTGGCCTCAAGGATAAGCTCCATATAGATAATCCCCGGCATCCTGAATTACTTCTTGCAGATACCTCAATTTCTCTGAAGAAATCAGCGGGTGCGAAGCTCACATAGTCAAACCTGGCTCCGCAACCGTGCTGCTGCACAGCGCCTGGATGGGCCCTCATCTGTGTCTTATTTTCTTGAACAGTGCGAGAATGATAGGACCTTTTCCGTAATGATTCGTAGGTGTAATTTTCGTTGCCTAACTGAGGGAGTGTTCAGAAAGCAGAAAGATCGCCAGATGTCGAAATCTTCCCCATTGCGAAAATTACAGCAGGCTTCAAATTTCTGAGAGCAAATTTCAAATCGATTCGCACTGTCGAGGTTGCTTTTCGTTGAACATGACGGTGTGCGCTGGCTCCCTGGGTAGGTAGATTGTTCGGTTTCAGGGGTAAAAATGGGGCTCGGGTGTGGTGTTGGCAGAACGGGCTCAGAGGCTCAGGAGCTCAGGAGTGGTGCCCAGTAATCGAAAAATGGCGGGCCTGTTTTGTGCCTGGAGCTGTCCCCTAGCTACAAGTCAGCAACCTCGGCTAGACAAACATAGTGATCGAACCCAACATACCTTTGATGAATATGCCTCATCATGGATGTGACGTAGATCAATGATGTTGAAGAGGTTCAGCAGCCAAGCTTCTAGGTCTTAGATTATCAACTGTCTGCTTGAACGGTGTATGGCCAGCCTGAGATCCCATATTACGAACACGTCTGGACCAGTGTTAACCAAGAGGAATAAGAGTTCTTGCTGATGAGGAGAGGTGAGCTTACATACCATTGAGACGAGGCGCAATCATAGACAAGCTCCGGAGTTCGCCTCATAGTTCATGGATGGCATAGTTTCAAGCTTTGTGACCCCAAGTAGCCACCGCTGAGCTACCCTAGCTGTGCATCAGAGCCAAATACCAGGAGGGCACTTCTTTCCGGCCACGGTAGGAAAATTACGAAAAAGACGGTTGTCTGAGACCGCTAATGGTGGCAGCGATTGTGATAAAGAAGGGATGTATGGTGCAAGAGATGAGTGATTGCTTGGAGATGGCCAACCAGCGCAGGGATCAAATGATAATTTATAAATGGCCCAGGGCTTCCACTTCATCCGGTAGCTTTGGTGCTCTAATGAAGCTTGTGTACCACTAGCGCCATGTCCGACTGAAATTTTGTGATGGGAGAATGCCTTTCGAGGAGCTACTGCCGGAGACCTGAAGGTGTATGCACGCAAAAAAGTTCAATGCGGAGTAAAGGGTAATAATAGATAGCACGTCGAGCGCGCAATGATGGTTAACTTTTCGGTTGTTAGGGTGTTAAATAGACTCCCCAGCTTGAATGGGCAAGGTGAAAGGTGACACACCCGACTCAGTACAACGGTTGCTTAAAGGGCTGGAATTCAGCTTTGCGACATATTCAAGAAGGTAATAAAGATGCCGTACATAGTACGATCAGGCGAGCTTTGGTAGTCCAGGGTTTCCTTCAATGGTAGGCTGTGGACAGGCCAGGTGAGCAGTCAGCATCTACAGGGGCTTTGTCAGCATCCGGAACACTGTCTATCGGTCGACTGAAACATACCTCAGAAGTAGAAGGTTCGGCCCGAAGTTTGAATTCCTCTTTCAGTCGTGCGGACTACAAGCAACTACTTCTCCTCGGTCTTGTTTGTCGCTGATAAGTGCTCGCCTCTTGGAAAGCGATGTGGTACTATCGGTCCCTAACCAAGGCTGTGGCCTATTGCTAAATGGTCGTTGTTGGCTTGCTTGATATCTGTGTCACTAAATCGCAAGCCGTAATTCTCTCAAAATAGGTCCTGCCATGCTTTTGTGCTTCTCATGGCGTTTTATTAGTTCAGTCTAAAGCCATCATGTTAGCAAAGTCCTTTGTCCAAGCCCTTTCGACCGTTCTTGGGTCGGTCGACACCGCCCCTGAATCCACATCGTCCCCGGCACCGGTGATGTCCACTCAGAGACCTACTGAGAAAAATAGGGGCAAAAGAGGTCGGCGAAGTTCAAAAAGGGGTGCTGACTGCAACCCAAAGACTCATTGACCGATATGCTTGGCCCAAAAACGTGCACTTCCTCTTACGGTATCTCCCCTTTTTGGGCCTCTTCTTACTCGGTCAAGGCATCTGGAATTGGCCAACAGGTCAGCAACGCTGGCCAAATTTGCTCCTTGATGTCGGCGAGGATGAAGGCATCACTGATCTCCATGCTGAGATGCAACCTGCCATGAAGCCCTCTAGGGAAAATTTTCGTTCGTGATGTGGTTGGTAAGGATGTCTGTTGTTGCATTAGCAATGCTGGTCGGGGGTGTATGCGAGCGGAAGATGGTTTACCTCTTCGTGGAGTCTCTACTCGACGCTCGGCCTTCTTATGCAGGTTTTAATGACCGTGAATACCAAGCCTCCTCTTGAGTTTGTTGCCTCTTCCTGGGCCCATGGTGATGCGGTCGGTGAGGGTGTCTGCGGTTGAAACTACATGTTAGCAAGGACTTTCAGGGATGTGGGTAAAGAGAAAACAGACATCTATATAGAGTCACTACCCGCTATCTAGACCACCTTGGGTAGGCTCTTGAGACCCATGATACCAGTCCTCTTAAATTATTACCCCTTCCTGGGCCTTGCTGGATATAATCGGTGCCTAAGATTGTCTAACGTCGAGACGACATGTTAGAAAGCAAATTCAGCAATGCGAATCTGGGGAAACTCCAACTTCCTCGAGGAGTCCTCACTTGCTCTTGGGTCATCTCGGGCTATCTGGAATCCATGGATAAGCATCATCCTCTTGATTTCTTACCTCTTCTTGGGTCTTCGCTGTGAGGCAATCTTGGCCTTTCTTGGTCGGGTCGGGGTGTCTGGGACTGGAAACATACATTAGCAACATACATTAGCGACCGTGGACAGTCAGTAATGTAGGCGAAGGAAAAGCTCACCTTGAAAGGATGTTGCCACCTGCTCCTTGGACTATCTTGAGTTGCTAGGAATCCATGAATATGTATCCTCCTCTTAGTTATCGCCCCTTCTTGGGCCTTCTTGAGCTCCTCGCAATCCATAAATATACATCCTTCTCTTAAATTGTTACCCCTTCTTAGGCCTTCTTGAATTATGGAAACTTTGAAATGAAAAATGTAAGCGAACGGGGCAAGATGTGTCGTCTTGAAATAGTCCCTACCTCTCGGGAAAAGCCGCCCACGATGAGGCCTCCGGAGACCTCACGGCAACTTGGCAAAAATCTTGGCCTCAACGGGCGGGAAGAAGGAGGGAAACTCTTGGGTATCCTTCTAACAAAGGCATGTCAGTACGTAATTGGGCATCTGATGTATTGGGGAACTGACAAAAGGCTCTGGCTTGCAACGCCCAACGAATTCAACTTGATCATCGACATGATGCTGTAAAATAAGACACCTCTCTCTCGAGAAAATTGTGAAACATTCAAAAAAAAACATGGAAACAGAAAGGACAGCATAAAGCCGGTATGCGAAAAAAATCAAAATGTGTGGGCGGAGGTTGTTGAGCAACACACACTTCTGAGAAACACTAAAATCAAAAAAGATGCGAGATCTTGGCAATCCCATGGCAGAACTGCCTCACAATCTTGCACTCCCCTCACCCAAACCCTCCCACTCTAGTTCAGCTGGCTTCCACCCCCTCAGAATGACCAGAAGCGGATTCCCCTCCGAAGGTCATGTTCAACAAGGCGGGTACGTTGCATCAAGCATTTTATACATTCATCCCTCGTCCATGTCCTCTACCTCGCTGCCTGATACATCAGTTCTTTCTCCAACATACTTGCTCAGTTCCGCTGGGTTCCGGGCCCCCCAGAGACTCCGCTTTGGGAACCTGACTCTAAAAGGCGAGTACGTTGCGTCTCTTGATGGCGGCCCGCTTCCCTCTTTCAGTCTTGGCATCCTGGCCCTTGGCAGAACCATGCTGGGTTGTTACCGCGAGGGGCAAGCTTCCAGGCGAACCAGGCAGGCGGAACTGAAGGAGGATTAAATGGTCCGCCAGACAGGCCCTAATGCTGCTGGGATGCTGTTCCTGGAATGAGAGGACCCTGGGGAAAGAGAAGTTGTGACATCCACCTAGCAAGTTCTTTAGCATGTGAGTGAGCATTTATCATGGCATCAGGCATGGGGAAGAGCCAAAAAGATGTGATAAGATGATGTCTTGTTTGATTGTCTTTGTGGCATGAGGTTTCTGATAACCCTAAAAACATCCAAGATGGCAAGAGCAGGACGAGATGAGTCGATTCATGTACCCAATGTAAAAAATTTGGGACTTTTAAAATATGCAATGTCACAGGGAGTGAGAAGTCGCTGTCCTGGTGCTTTCGACAGCAGTGTTGATGAGGCCTTTCAAGTTCTTTGTGTCTGGCTGAGCGGGCATCCGCCCACATACCAGGCCAGCGAAGGCTCTGATGCGCAATGTGTGCACAGGCACTCCATTTGATATGCGCTTGGTTGCGACACCAATGGTACCTTATCAAGCGGTTCATGGGAATCCTGAAACGTACTTGATCACCACTTTCTCATTTAAATCACAGATAGGGTCTGGTTCAACGACAATAATAAACTGGTGGCGGAAGCTATGTGCTGTAAAATATTCTTGAGTCCATATCATATATGTGTGCGCTGTTCAAATGTGAAATATAGAGACAGATGCCATAGATTTCTGTGCTTCCAATTTCAGTTAGGGTTAGGGATAGAAATTGGAAATATATGTCTCTGAGATAGCGAGGGTTGGAGAAGCATGTCTCTGATACCTAATTCACACAACAAATGCCGGTTCCATGGATAATGGCCTGAAGTGAGTTGTTGCAAGAAAGGCATCAAGGAGAGTTCATCAGTGAAAGGAAGTCCCTTGGATGCCTTCTTCTTTGTAAGATTGGGTAGACATCATGATGACAGCTGTCTACGACGTCGGATGCAACTTTGAGTGTAAAAAAGTGGCTCCATAACTAAGGCTAACGTGCGTGATAAGCGAGCGGCGAATTTTCCACCACCCCACCACAATCATCCTCAATTACACAACCACAACACTAGGAATAACAATAACTGAATTAGAAACAGATGAATCAGACGATTCTGCAGCTTCCTTGCACGTACGTGCATTATGACCGGGCTTGCCGCACACGCCACAACACCGAATCTTCGCACGAGACCCCGTTGCACCACCACCACTGTGTCGTATTTCTTGGGTCACCTGCTCAGCCACAGCCTTCTGGTCTAGTATATCCTGTGCGTCTTGTACAGTAAGTGACCCTCCAAGCCGCACACGTGTTTTTTGGCTCTCCGTCTCTTACTAAGCCCCTCATTGGCCTTGCGTATCGAAGAGACCTCTGCACGGAGAAGAGCCACCTCGTGCATCACAGCCATTGTACCGTTAGCTAATCGGTCCACAGCAGTTAACAGAGATGTTGGAGAGCTGCCTTGGTGGTTAGAGATTTGAGTTTGGATAAGCTCTGACTGGGAGCTTGCTTCTCGAGGGTTGTGTGGTGTTTGGGAGACCCAAGGTAGTGCTGTGTGTGGCCTTGAGCTTGGGGTTTTGGAGTTCGAATGCGCACATCCAGCTTAGATATCACCCTCTCTGGGTCGTTTGGAACAAGGCCGGCCCCGGCAAAACCACCTTGGATGTTCTTTTCTGTAATTGAAGCAAAAAATGCTTCTCTAAACCCACAAAGGAACTCTAATTTGCTGATGTGTGTGATTTTCATCCGCATCAACTGCTCAATCTGGCGGCTGTACGCTTTCTTCAATGGTGCAAAACAACCAACATCCAGTGGCTGAAGTAGGTGCGATGAGTGCGGAGGCATATAAAGTGCAATAATGTTGTGTTCCTGGCAGTAGGTCTCGAATTCTTCGGAGTGGTGACTATCGTGGCCGTCAAGGATCAACAGCCGGTATTTGCCCTTTGTACGAGATGTTGTGTGGAAATTGAAGTACCGAATCCAATTCATGCCTTTCTCATTGGTATTCCAGCCATTATCGGTTGTTGCGATGCACCAAGCGGCCGGTAAGTTGCACTCTTGATACCAGTTAGCAAGGTGATATGCCCAACTAAGATGATGAATGGTGGGATGGCCCAGCCTCGAGCATTCACTCCCTGAATAACTGTAGCCCACTCACGATTACCAGGCTGGGCTTGTTTGGCCCTGCCACGGCCATCCGAGGTAGTAACTACCATTGTGGGGATGATAACGCCCATCATAAAGCCAGTCTCGTCGAAATTGTACAAATCTTCGTCAAGGATGCCGTACTTGGCCTTAATGTTCCGTACAAGGGAAAACCACTCGCCAATAACCTTTCGATCTTCGCATTTGGCCCTCTGATAGTTGTATTTACGCGTAAAACGCGTACAAAGATCTGGCTGGCGCTTGATGAAGTTGTGAGCCCAGCGTTTGCCGACAGGGGGCGCGTCGCGTTCACGTAACAATCGATTGGCCATATCTTCCACATA
>MU866645.1:0-10461 GCA_033296915.1 Triangularia setosa | reverse complement strand
GCGGCCCCCGCCCCCCCCCCCCGCGGCCCCCCCGCCCCCCCCCCCCCCCCCCCCCCCCCCCCCCCCCCCCCCCCCCGCCCGGGCATGAGCACCCGCCGGGGTATATAATACGAATACTTCAATCAAGACAATAAAAAATGCGCGCATGAGAGAAAGTATTATTATAGTTCAACCCAGACCTGAGAGTAATATTATTGTTAGCATATCTGTTCGAGAATTGTGTGGGAGGGGAGAAGCAAAAACATACCTCCATCTTCCCTGTCTCCGACCTTGCCTTCCTCGCGTTCTGCCTCACACCAGTCATCACCATCTCCAAATCGTCCTGGTCCACCATTGTGATCAGCTCCGGCGAATCCTCGTCCTTGAACTTGATCAAAAACTGGCCCCTCGAGGGTATATTGAACTTCTCCCTGATCTTGGCCGCGAAGTCTGGGAACTCCACCGCCGGCCCGACCATGATGTACCGCACGTCGTTGGCATGAACCTTCACCCTGATCGTCCTGAGAGCATCCCTCCTCGAAGACCCGCGCTTGGACCCGCCAGAGACAGAACTGGGGCCTGGTCTCCTGGGCGCCATCATTTCAAAGTCGCCTTCGTCAAAGGAACCATCATCGTAGTCGCTGCCTTCTTCGTCTTCCTCCTCGATATACCTGTCCCTTTGGTTACCACCGCGGTTGCTCCGTTGGGAGCGGCTATTTCGAGAGCCACCGCCGCCTTGGTACATGTCGTAGAGGTCATCGTTATACGTGTCCTCTTCCTCCTCCTTTCTTCTCCTGGAAGGGGCCTCGCGCTGGGAGTAGCCACGGGAAGGGGGAGCGGCAGCGGAGGCGGAGCGGCTTGGGCGGCGCTGCTGTTCACGCGGTCCCTCGTCTGGGGAGGCCTTTTCGTAGCGGTCGCTTGGGCGGGACTTTTCGAGGTTGAGGCGGCTAGGGACAGGCTTGGGGCCGTTGCGGACGGAGGCGCCGCGGCTCATTTGCGCCGGCTTGTCGTTCTCGGGTGGTGGGGTGGGAGGGAAGACATTGCGGCTGTTTGGTGGTTCGGATTGCTGTCTCCTAGATTGGAGACCGGGTTTGACGAGGTTGCTGGCGGCGAAGGAGAGGGATTCTTGTGGTCTGTCGTCCTTGACTTCGATTGGGCCGGTCTGTTTGTGTTTTGCGTGTTAGTGATTGAAAGAAATCCCAATGCTAGAGAGGAGAAACCATACCGTTTGCTTCATTTCGGCGCCAGCAAATCCAGTAAAGGCATTAGCTCGGTCCGAGGCAGCAACTAATCTAGCCTTTCCAAGGTAGTCCTTTTGCTGCAAGTTTCGCACCTTGGCCTCGTTGGGCCTGTAGACAACGCCGACAGGAATGGAGAACACGGTATAGCCCTATAAAGAAAGGTTAGACACAAGACGACAGGGGCAGTTGAATAGGGGCTTCCATCTCACTTTCGCTTCATCCCTGATAGCATCGTTGATCACATTGTGGTCCTCCACCACCTTCTCCTTGACGGCGTACTGCAAATCTTGCATACCAGCCTCCATTTGCTCCAGGTAGATGTAGCAGAGACCGCGGTTAAATAACACCTCGCAAGAGTAGAGCTTGAAGATCAATCCGAGTTGTCCATAGTCGATCAAAGTGTTGCCACGGAGGTAAAGAAGTGTGTCGTTGAAGTTCGCCAAAGCCTCTTCGAAATCGCCCAGCAGAAAGTTGGAAACACCTTGTTGGAAATAAGCGACGGCAAGATACTGGTCGAGTTTGACAGCGCGTTGGTAGCATTCAACCTGCACCGTGTGTATTAGTATACATTGTTGATATTTGCTTTTCCTCCCCTTAACAGAAAGAACGGAGTAAAAAGGGGTTGGGGGCCAACGTACAGCTTGCTCATGCTGGCCGAGGGTTGCATTGATCACACCCATGTTGAACAGAATCTTGGAGGTATCCGAGATCCTCTCAAAGGCCTGGAGGGCTTCGTCGAACTCATTGTTGTCGTAGTACTTGAGGGCCTCGACCCAAGTTTCTATTTCCTATAGTTGGGCGGGTGTGTAAGCTGAGCTGTTCTCCACCAAAGCGGCGTTCCACTCGGTCAGTGTGATATCGTCTTACCTGTTTTAAAGACATGGCTGCTCTGGTATGGAAGCTGCAAAGAAAGGGCTATCAAAGCCGGTCTGACCTTGCGACACTTTTCGAGCAGCGTCGCTCGGAAATAGTTTTCTTGTATGCGAATGTTGCTGAAACCTGGGCGGTTGTGCGTCGGGCAGTCGACGGGCGTTGAGGGGTTGTGTGGCTATTAAAGCGTAGGATTTGGGCAGGCAAAGATGCAGAGCGACAGGGGTCGGATGCACTAGCTCGGGCTGGCGGCAACCAGGGGGGTTGGTTGTTCGAGTCAAGCGTCTGGTCCTCCGTCTCTTTTGCTGGAACCTGGAAAGACAATAATAGCGGCCTGAGTTCCTTGAAATCCAGCCTTTAATATCTGTCTACCGTCCTGCTATGATTATTACCCCGATCACAGCCTGCGACCCGATAGCAAAAGAGTCGTTGACAGCTAGCGGCCACTTGGCGTGTGATGAGGTCTGCTGTTCTCCTGCTTTCTCCTCCCAAGACGACCCAAAATGCCACGGGCGACAAAAAGAGGTGGACTCCTCCGCTGAGACTGTCCTGCAGCTTATTGGTGTTGCTGTCGTCCCACTTTCTCTCGTCTTCGTGTTCCTCCGCCCTACTGCGGTCACTGCGGTCACTGCGGTGTGTGTTCGTCGGAGTGTTCCTTGAAAATTTATGGTCGTGGATCCGTCAATCTAGACTGCGGCGCGTGCAGCCCTCGGTATGTCGGTTGTGCGAATGGGGTTCTCTTCCCTGCTGGGCTAGCTCTGTTCCTGGCGATCGTGTCGATATAGTTATAGTGGATGCAGTAGGCCATGTGCTACTAACGACAACTACCACAGCGTATCGGCGTTGAATCCAGACTCTCGGGTCGAGAGAAGCGAGTGGTAGGCAGGCGGCGAGCGAGGATTATGATGCTGGCGGTGATTATTAAGGATAAGTATTAATTACGTGAGATAGTTCAAACTGGCAATACCAAGGCCAGAAAGATCGGAAGGTTGAGGAAAAGGATAGGAACAAGGTGGAAATGACGGGGAAAAGAATGATCGATATTCGGCCTGAACTGGACAGCAGCCGGCACCGGCCTCTTTTTCGGGCGCCGTCCGCCAGAAGCGAGGAATCAATTCGTGGGCTTGTTTGGGGACGGCCAAACTGGGGGAGCTGATCATGCAGGCCCCCCGAGAAACTTGGCTTGCCAGGTCTGGGCTGGCTTTTACAAAACGTGAATGAGGCCTGGCTTGTGGAGGTTTCTGAAGCCCACTGTTACAGACGGCAGGGTTCTCCCTTTCAACCTTCGAGCACTGTCTCTCCCATGTGGAGTTGTTATCCCAGGGGGCTGGCCAAAGGGGCGCGCAAGAAGAAACATCCGAGACTGACGAAAGAAGAAAAGGAATAGGGGCAAGGGAAATGTCTTGTTTGGGATTGTTTAATTCTTCTGGTACGCGGAATAGTGTATGTACAGATTCTACGTCCCGTCTGCTGTGTAAATCCTGAGGCTCTCCCTGTCCGATCCCTTCGGTGACATGGCCTGGAGAAGGCCTAGTAGTGGAAGCAAGAAACACGAATGCACCATCTGGTGTTGGTCCAGATAGTCCATCGAATGTTTTCATCAATGTCGTCGAACCATCTTGGTAAGCGTCCGGTTGTCACTGGAAGACTCCGAGCACAAGGTGCAGAGCGTGGTGCCAGGGATCGAACAGTCCCCTGTCGAGGCTCACCGGATCGGCAGAGTGCGGAACGTCACTGGCGGCGGCACCATTTGCAGCCATGCGTCAAGGTTGCCGTGCCTGGGCCGCTTCTTCAGTTCGCGGACAACGCCTGCCGCCCGGCCCGTGGGTTGCTGTCACTGACTGTCCTCCAGTATCAGCATCAGACATGGCAGACAGAGAGACTAGCCTCAGGAATGCCTCCTGGGATGAAAGATGGGCCAGCCAGAGATGGTTGATGGCTGGGACATCACGCAGCACAACGACAGCTCAGCCATCAGATTCCATGTTAGGTGTGTCTTTTGGCGGCCATTTGCGAGATTGAGCCACCTCTCTGCGAAAGATGGCCGGCAAATAGGAGCTTTCCCGTGTGGCAGAATGCGATGATAGCCTCTTGAAATTGTGCATGAGCAAAAAGCTCGTGAACCAGTCGTCGAGAGTCTTGGCTGGGCGGTTGACCGTGACTGTGAGACTCTTAGGGGTCAATGCAATGCCATTGTCTGTCACAGAGTCCCTGGTACCCCTGCGAATCACAGGCTGGCGTCCTTCATGCATCAAAGTGTTCCAGAGCACCTTGGACGACCGTTGATTGGGCCAGCCCCACACCAGCCCAACCCCTGCTTTGCAGGGCGGTTAATTCAAGCTCCACACTCCACACACGGCCCCCCACACCTCTTAACCTCATTTTGAAAGATGAACGCCAAACGCTACTGTGCAACACTCCAACCAGCCAGCCAATTCACAGTTGGCTGGAAATCCTTTGCAGATTACAGAACAGAATCTGAATGTCTCAACTTACCCGATCCAAAGCCTACCCTTATAATCGTAGAACCCGATACTCCCTCTGGCCGTTTCGACATCCTTTGAACAACCAACATCAGGTTTCATGTGTCCAATCGAGCCACTGTCAGCTCTTGAGGGAGCGCTTCCTCTGACAATTGGACACCGTGTTGAAATAAGCGCTCTGGAAATCCATCTGAACTGATCTTCCATATTGCTGTCAGTCGGTGGTGCCATCACGCTGCCAACATCAAGTTTCTATCAGTTGATGTTCTATTCTTGATCCAAGAGCCCGCGCAAATCTGCCTGAAGGGCAAGACTTGTGACCGTGTGCTGTTAACCGATGCCAAAGTCGGTTCTGTGATAGTGACGGTGACGCACGTAATGGTAGTGTAGATGGTCCACCAATGGTGTCATCACAGGTTTATTTATGGTGTCGTTCACGGCTCGGCGCGGGAGGGTCATTTCATCTTGTTCGCTGCGTGCGAATCGAAGGTCAAGAGGGTCTGAGTCGAAGCCGGGAACAGGACGCTAACAAATCCGTACCAAGCACTCGGTTACTACGCCATGTGGAGGTAGCGGAGAAAACCAGTGCCCAGTCAGGTTGCGGTTGTGGTGAGAAGGGAGATGTAGAGACCAGAAAGGGAAAAGGACGCCGGCAGTGGAGCAAGATACAGTTGTCAGATGCAACCCAGAAATGATTTCGAATAAAGGATAGTGGAAAATAAGGGCACGAAGCATGTGCTGGATGCCCGTGACGAGTGTGTGTAACCTCGATTGCTCCTTTCCCCAGCATGTGGTGTTGAAGATCTGATGGGCTGTCTGTCCTCTCTGCAAATCATCACTAACAATTTTTGCAAGTCAAAGTTCTCGGCACCTCCCGTCTTTGCGTGCCGATCGACAGTAGGTCCGAGCACAAACTATGGATCTTCCCAGGATGGCAGGCGAAACTCGCTTCAACTTCAGGCTTCCGGCAGTTCAACTTCATATCTAATGTTTAGACGAAACCCACAGACCTTTCTTTCTTTCCCTTTCCACCCTGCTTTCAAGTGCCAAATATCACAATGACCAAGAAGATAATTTTATCTTCTTCGGCATCACATTTCAAGGTTAGATCTCTAAATCAAGATAAATACACTGGCGTAGATCGATCCCTGATGAATGCCTTCTACCTTACCTACCTAAGGTAGATAGGCTGTAATAACTGACATACAATACCCACCTATCTCTTAACAGTTTTCCAGCAGTTATCCACAGACACCGATTTCCAAATGTAGGTCGGCGGCTGAACAGCTGCAATAGAGACCCAGATGGCCGGCTGCTGTGGTATTCGACTGGCTAATGCGAGAGGTCCAAGCAATTCTCTTTGCCGATCGCTACCTACCTGGCGAGGCCGTTCACGATACATAATATGCACTACTCCTGCAACTAGACCACTGCAATACACATAGGCACGCCAAATCCAGGCAACTGTTGAAACCCCCTATCACAGAGCATAAGGAGTTGTTTGCACTTCATTGTGCACAAGGATTCCTTGATTTTTTGGCTCCATCCTACCGCCCCCCTTTCTTCGTCTCATGTTTCTCGACACCCTCTTTCCGGCATCCGGCGGCGTGGGGGCTGGGCTTCGGGACCAATCCCGGCGGCCCAGCAGGTGTGTGTTTCCTCTCGTGCATGATCTACGTGAAGAGAGTCCGAACATCCTAACTGTGATCCTACCACTCTCACACCCAAATCCTGTGACTTTCACAAACCCGCAAGGAGCATGAGAAAACCTAGAAGGGGAAAAGAAGACGATCACCCCTTCTACGATTTTCTGTCAGAATCCGGAGGGTAAGCCCGCACATCGGAAAATCAACACAATCCCATTGTATCACCATGGGGATTTTGGCGTTTCATAAAACAGGTCGCCTCCTTGTGGCGGCCAACTTCAAGTCTCACCACCTATCAACTCTGATCTGTCAACATCGAAAACTGACAAACCCCGCGACTAACCATACCGCAGGTAACTTGGACAAAAGAAATTGGCACCGCTACAGAAAAGCAGAGGCGTTGAAAGATGGTAAATAGGCTTCTGAGACTATCCTGTGAGGTGTATCGACTAACTTCCAAGGCCTATTCAAAGAGTTTAGAAGGCCTGTCTGACAATTCGCGGTGCCTGTTGTTACTTTCGCCTAGGATATACATGCTTAGCCCGCCCTGCGGTTCCTACAGACTTGAGATACACTCGTCATCGTAAGGGATCCCCGTCTTGTTCAAAGTAAGCTTATTTGTTTTACAACAAGATACCTATATCTTGGCAAAATATCACTTTTCCTTTTTCGAAACAGCCCCCCTTTGATCCATCCCCATTCCAAGGGTTTTCCCATCACAGCATCCCCTTCGACACCTCATCCTTCCTTTCCTCCCACAGCGTCTTGCCCGTGCAGGAGCAAACAGTCTTGTCATTGTCCCAAACCCCTGCACTCCTCGCAATAATTCCAACCACGGTGTTCTCATCATTCGTCAGGGGTTTCCCCTCATCACTTTCGTCATTGGGCGAGACGACCAGCGCGTGGCCGATGACCTCCCACACCTGGAAGGGATGGTTGAGGAAGACGGTTCCCCGACCGTCTGGCCCTATCTCCACCGTCCCCAGGATCCCTCGGGGGGCGGATTTTGTTTCGTTGTCACCAGTGGTAGTTCCGCCCCAGACGGGCCCAGCAGAGGTTACCCCGTCCTGGAGGTTTCCATAGGCGCGGATGGTGGCGCGGTATTTGCCCGGTGAGAGGCCGCGGATGGTCAAGTCTACGACTGTTTCTGTGGTGCTCACCTGGACCATCCTGGCGAGGCCGCGGACGAGCCTTTGGTTGATCCAGCTGCCGGCGGGCTTGCTGGCGGAGGCAGAGGCGGCGGCTTCTTGGACGGAGCGGCGGTAGTAGGTTTCTAGAATGCTTACAGCCGCGCCTGGGAGGTGGAAATTGTTGTGAGAACTTGAAACATGGGATGATTAAAGGTCTAACGAAGACTCACTGTTTGAGGCTCCTGATCCACGGAGGATGGCATCCCGTCCAGTGGCTTGGATGGCATCAACAATGGCTGATGGTGGTGCTGTTCAAATGAATCTTTTGTAAATTTATGTCTTGGGAACTTTGCCCTTGTTGGTCACTCACCCGTTCCTTCAATTGTCACCAACTGTTCCTTTACATTAGGCTCAACCTTTGTGATACCAGGTACTTTATGCAAGGCTTGAGAAATGTCATTGGCGCAACCGTCACAATGCATGGGCACTGCAAAGAGTGTCTGTTATAGATCGAGTTAGGCTTGACGTTATGTGTGACGGCTAAGACATGATGGCGCTGTTTTAAGGAAAAAGATGCTTCTATATTGTCTTGGTTATGTGGAGGCGTACCTGAAAAGGGGTTGTAACCACCATTTTTGAAGATGTTGTTGCTGCCGACACTATTTCCGAGTTGAAGCTCTTCTTCTTGGGCAGTATTGGCGACTGAGATCGCTGCTGCTTCTGAGGATAGAGAGGTTGCTGTCGATAAGAGTATGCGCCTGCAGATGCTATGAGGGCGATGCCAGTGAGACCGTATGCAATTAGCTTCTTGAAGCTGGGTTTGGGAATAGGAGGCATCAACCAGCCAACCAACTAACAAGCTTGATTTAGATGGATGATGGGTAAGATGTGAGAAGGATATAAGCCAAAGGGGATTGATTCTCAGAGACAGATCTGATGAGCGATGAAATATGAGAATGTGCCCGGCGATGTCACGATTGGATGAATTTAGCACGAGTCTGTTTGGGGACTTGCTTTGAAATCCAACTCTTGTTAAATAATAATTCCGTTGTCTTCGCCGCTCTCCATCAGCTCAGCGATCGCGGGGCAGTTTCAAGCTCACCAACCGCGGGGCAGTGGGTGGCATGGGTTCCAGTTGTTTCTGGGGATCCACCTTTCGCTTTTCTGAACCGTTATGGTCCGTGCACCACGAATTTCATGTCCTCGGTTAGGTCACCGCTCACCGACGGTGAGGAGGCTGGACAATTTTTTGGGTCCCATTGACCGGACCCTGCCGACAATCGCGACTCCAACCCCCGACAACCAGCTCGATTTGACACCCTCCCGCAAATTCATCCCGATATACTTTGATACCCCTTGCGGAAGGAGGTTCAATTGAGGCCAAAAAATCGTCCCTGTTTCTTGGTGCGACAGCTAATGAGGGACTCGTTCCCAGGGGCTTGATTGCTTCACTTTCCAACACCACCACACAGCCGTCACAATGTCTCAAACTATAGGCTCTGTATGCTACCCCCCCTACATTCTTTTGAGCTTTAGACTGACATGAGATTCTTTACCCCGGATAGACCCGCCTAGCCTACTCAAGAGTATGGCACCACATCTCCGCCTCCGCCCCCCACCCAGCCCTCTCAACCGTCAAGTCACCCCCGGAAGCCGTCACCCCTCCCTCTCTAGGCCGCCTTGCCTCCCGTATTGCGATGATTCTTATGGGAAAGCACAAGCCTATCTGGGACCCCTCTACCGACTGCGGTGACTACGTCGTTGTCACCAACTGCGCGGCTTTGTACACCACCGGTCACAAGAAGTGGAGGAAGACATACTACCGCCACAACACAAGGCCTGGTTCGCTGAGGACGATTACAATGGATGTTCTTATGGACAAGTTTGGCGGCGCTGAAGTGTTGAGGAAGGCGGTTAGCGGTATGCTGCCCAAGAACAGGTTGAGGGACAAGAGGTTGGCGAGGTTGAAGGCTTTCGAAGGGGATGCCCATCCGTATAAAGAGAATATTATCAGGTTTGGGGGGGCGAAGGTGGGCGAGACAGGGTGGGAGGATATTGTTAAGGCGGTTAGAGAGGGTGATAAGGCTACTATTTCGGCATGAGGAGGTTACGGAAAGGAATGGGAATGTGCTTGTAACGATAGTGAAATCATGGAATTGGTTTGGCCATATATGGTGTGAGAAGGCTTCAGTTCACCATGGCCGGTTTCTCTGATCCATTCGGATACTTGTATTGTACATGATGTGGACTTGGAGAGACTAACAGAGTCTGTGTGTCATCAAGAATATTGACTGCATACTATTTCTTCTCTTGGATCTTCTTAGTTTTGTGTCAGATGGACTCGAACTGGTCCCCGATTTTCACGTTCATGGAAAGATGCCTCATTTACCGGGAACATATTGTGAAAAAGCTTCGTTTCAGTAGGTATATGCTAACGATTCGTATCATTTAACGGGCCCGTCTAGATTGCATAAAGATGTGTATTTGGAACGCCAGGGTTTAGTTTGTATGTTGCATCCCCTGTGAGGACAGGGTATCAATCTACTGGGAGCTTGATTGGGATTCTGATGTCTCTGTGAGGCCTTCTCTCATGCTCGAAATGCACAGCATATTGCTTGTATCAACCTTTACCCCTTTACACCCTTACCTCTTTACCACATTAGCACGTTACCCCTTTTAACACATTAGCACATTACACCTTTACCACTTTAACATGTTAACACACTACCCTTTTTCACCTATGTAAAAGTCGTAGGTAAATCGAACCACTGGTGATTGGATTGGTATCTTCAGAAGCTAATAAATAGCAACGCCATCCAAAATGCAATATGCCAAAACCAGAAACAATCCTAATGTAAAATTCCCCTTTAATCCCAGATGCCTGCCTGTCGCTGCTATGTCCCCAAAAAGTATGTTGACCAGGGTAACGCCATGCTTATGATCTTCGTACAACAGCTTCTAACTTGTCTTGCAAAAAAACTCAAATCAAGGACCTCCCGGGGGGGGGGGGGGGGGGGGGCGGGCCGCGCGCGGCCCCCGCCCGGGGGGGGGGGGGCGCGCCCCCCCCCCCCCCCCCCAAAGGTGAAAGCCGGTTGCGAGCCTAGTCGCCCGC
>MU866644.1:0-10493 GCA_033296915.1 Triangularia setosa | reverse complement strand
CCCGCCCCCCCCCCGCCCCGCGGCGCCCCCCCCCCCCCCCCCCCCCCCCCCCCCCCCCCCCCCCCCCCCCCCCCCCAAACATACGTGGCCGATGACAGACCCCCACCCCAAACTCGGCGTCGAGGGCCAAACCTTCTTCTTTTTCTCCACACAGTACTCGTACAGCTGGATAAACGTCACGCCCGGCTCGACGACAGCGTAGTGGTACTCATCGTTTACTTCGATGATCTTGTCCAGCTTGTGCAAGTCCAGTGCCACGGAGCCGTTTACTCGGGGCGCTGGGCCGCCGTAGCCGAGGTTCTTACCGCGGGAGAAGTGCCAGAGGGGGATTTTGAACTTGTTGGCTGTCTTGAGGACGGAGGAGAGCTGGTCGGTTGAGTTGGGGCTGGTTTATAGCAAGTGGTTAGTAGGTGGGGAGGTGGAAAGGGGAATGTTGAGAAGGGAAAGGGAAAAGGGAAAAGGGAAAAGGTAGAGGACACACCAAACAGCTGCGCTGGGCACTTTGCGCTGAGAAGGGTCATCCTCATGGACGTCATACGGGTCAATGTAATCAGACAGCCCTTCTTTGACAAAGACGGATTCTACTCCTACGATGGAGACAAACTCGGATACGGCAGAGTCAAAGTCAGATTGGCGGACGCCGGGGGGCAGTGGGATGGGAGTTATTGGGTGACGAGGAGCATGCTCGTAGGTTTCCTGGTGGGCGGCTTCGTAGTCGGGATGGGGGTAGGTTTGGGGGTGTGTGGTCGACATGGTTTCCAACAGTTGTGCACCTCTCAACACTGAGTATCAGGGGCCTGAAGATGGAGAGTTCTCCCCAGAGGTGGGCATCATGGTAGATATGTATTTCTTCTACGGGTTTGAAAAGATGCGGGGAACTTCAGTTGATCTACCGGCGGCTCAAGGCCCAGGTCAGACCACCTGGCGATTCACACGGCTGGCAATGTGCCCCTTGCATATGCCATGCAATCCCTCTCACTTCTCCAATTCGGCGATACAAATATCAGCCGTGTGAAACCCATGGCCGTGACGACCATAAATGCGGGGTCTCTGTTTGCCATCACTAGAGCTGGGGCCTGTGTAACGACCCGTCAAGTGGAAGCTCTGAAACCAGCCCAATAAGTACAAATATTTTGGCTAAGTTAAGCATTTCCATTAGGCCATTACAGCATGGTGATACCATAGCCCTACTTCATTGCCCCGACATGCGGTGACAATATCCCAGACCATCCCGTCGAATGGAATCTCTTCTTCACATCCTGTTTCATCCAGTCTTATAAAGACACCAGCTACACGCTGCTGTCCAAGCTTCCGGATTGTATCACGCGACAATCGACCAACAGGTGGCAAATCTAGGGAAGTTCATTCCCTAACCAATTGTTGAGCAAGTGAGCATTCAATACAACTTCAGCTAGATTGTTTCGCCCTGAACCGAGTGGGAATCGCTAATACAAAGAAGCAGTGGAATGAATTGTCAACCCGGCTGCGGATAGCACGTGCCTGGATGGCCCGAAATCGCCGGTAATGGGGGTTATGAGGGTTCAGGAATTGAAGAAACAGTTCTAGATCGTGGGGGTTTGGAGGCATGCCGATCCCAAGAACGTACAACCGAGTACCAGACAATATGCTTCGCGATTGCGCCGCCAATTAGTTCCTGGTGCCTTAGGATTCACCGCCACAGCCTGATGAAGGATGCTTATGGCAAACTCCCGATCCGCAGCTTCGGTAAACATTGCGAACTGCGAAACACGAGTCGACGAGATATGCGAGGAAGTGAGGAACTCCCACACGGTGTAATGCGCAAGTGTGACCCAGGATGCGGCACCGTCGCCGAAATCGTCACGGTCAGCAAGATCCAGCTCTGAGGGTTCTTGCTGCCGTACAAGTCGAAGGTAACAGCCTCGAGTAATAGCTTCACGTTGATACCTCGACTTTCCTATGGTACCCGGGAGTCGCCATATACCCACATAAGAACCCGGCTGACGAATCGGCGATCAGCGCCTGGGATGGCCTCGAATATTCTGACATAGTGCTAACGCCAGTTTTGTCATGTCATCGAGACGCTCAATGCTGTGTAGCTGGCAGTCGACCCAACGGAACCTGCATGAAGTTAGCAAACGATTAACACAGTCTATTAGGAACTAGGTATCTTACATGCTGGTAACTCCCTCCACCAGTGCCTCTTCAATTGCTTGGGAAAAATTACGCCATCGCCGGAACCGGAAGCTAGACTCAAATCTTGCACGGATGTGGCGCTGAATGTACGCGTCATTGTAGGTGTTCTTGATGGATATAGAGGTCGACACTACGGAGAAGAAGCGCTCAATGTCTCCGTACTTACGGCTCGTTGCGAGTATGCGGATCTTTTGGAGTCGGCTGTCCAGGATCATGGCCGCAAGAAGGCGTACCAGGCTGTCTCTAGGTGTACTTTTATCAACGGCATTAACCATGAGGAAGAGCTTCTCGAGCTGGGCCCGAGAAATTTCGAGGACGAGTTGCAGTTCTGGGATGGTCGGCTCGCACCCTCCGTCATAGAGGCGTTTAAGTTCGGGGGGTGCCCATCCCAATTGCCGAGATACCTGGGAAACCACCCATCTCAGGAATGGCGTGATATCGTCGTGCGCGATTGAGTAATGGCAATAGTAATAGGCATAAATGTGACCAGTAGCGCCCTCGCAGAGAAGTTTGACCTTCTCAATGGCAAAAGAGGCGAGCACTGTCTTACCAGCACCGGGGATCCCATAGACCCAGAGCATTCGGTCAGGAGATGCCGACGATATCCATAATTTTCATTCGTCGGACCGTATCAGCCATGCGCATGTCTCGGGTTCGTGTTTGTTGATGGCAGCATTGTGAAGCTGTGACGGATTCGTCTGCTCCAGCCAAACGTGGATATTGCGATGTTCGGATTCTTTTGGCCGGACCGATCAGACTGGGATTCGAAGAAAACTTGGGTAGGGTGAAAGAGACCAACCAGACACATCGTTTTGCAACTTGTGGAGTGTCATTTTAATACCGCGCAGCTCGTGCCTAGAAGATGATCAGGAACCATCAGCATCAGGAACCGGACTCTTTTAACGTTGCGCGACTCACATAACGTCACCTGAAATCACCAAGAGAAGAGTAGCTTTGTGCTGTGAGAGCTCTGCTAAAAGCCTTCCAGCCTTGAACTGCTTCAGTGGCCAAGCAGGTAAGTCGGCGGTGAGCATGACCAGAGGCGGAGCCGGTAGGAAGAAGGTCTTCAAGATCCGCAAGGTGACGGTGACAAGTTGCAATTGGGTCATGATTTTCAAAGAGTGATGGAGCGTCGGTTTTGATTAGGGCGTCAATAATGGCTCTGAGAGACGACACTCAGCCGTGGATCATGCGAATGTCGCTAGGCGCGCCCTGGAGTCCATCGATGCAGTATTTGCTGAGGTGAATATTGCGGACTTCGCGGCCAATGAAAGCCAAGACACTCGCTCCGATGGACAAATGGTCTGCCATCTGGTAGATTTGAAATCAAAGGCCAGTGGTCATGGATAGATTCAGCAGAAGGTGACGACGCTCCTGCCCAACTAGGACGCATAGCGGATTAGACACGTAACTAGCTGAGTCAGCGCCGCATAATTGATTTATCGGGTTTGGAATCCTTCCTCAGCTGCATCACAACAAGGTATCACTCCGTAAGTACGTGAATATCGTTTTTATCATGGGACTCGCACGATGCTCTGTAGAATCTGATGATGTGGGCCTAAACAATTACCCCTGAGCTCCTGTGTTGCTGCAGCAACACTGAACCCTAACACAATCTCATTCATTACCCAACTCAATCCACCGTCTGAAAGAAAGTTCTAACCAGCTTGTTTCAGCGCAACTCATGGGAAACAAAAAGGCTGTTTGTCCAACTCTCTGTTGAATCCTTCCCACCATCACCAACAACGACATCCCAAAAACCACACCCTACTGACAAACATGCCACCAAAACGAAAAAGACGCCCAAAGCAAGTTGGAACAATACAAGTACCCAAAGAGGAAGTAATTTTCCCCATGCATGAACCCTACGTGACCGAAATTCTAGGAGAAACAAAACGCTACAAATTCAAGAAATACAAAATGGGGGATAGTGTCAAGCGCGCCTGGGTTTATCGCGTTGCTCCCTGCTCAACAATCGCTCAGGTCGAGGAATTGCGCTGCCTGTTAGAAGATTGGTTTGTTGGGGAGTCAGCGACAGCTTGGCGAACAAAGAGCTTGGCTGACACACTCCAGGTTCTTTACAGGCGAGTCAACGGTCCTGACTATTGATAGATGGTCTATTGAGATACGTTACAGCCGGTGTCAATAGCATCAATAAATTGGCAATACTTTCAGCGGAAGATGATCTCCATCCTTCTTCATTTTCTTGAGGCCTTCCCCTTTCATCAAGCCATGCACGTAGGCATCACTCACTAAGCGAAAGCTGTTGTATGAGCTCGGTTCGTTTGCAAGCATTGCAATGTCGCAGCTATACCTAACAGGCTGATAGTCAAAACAATCTGGCACGACTACGGCGCCGTCTTTGCCACGGCGAACGGTGTATCTTGCGGCTTGCTCCGGTCTCAAGACAAAGGGAACACTCTGATTGTCAAGTAAAGATAAAATGTCTCCAGCCTTCACACCTGTTGCTGCAATACCCACGTATCCTTTGGCGGAAAGAAAAAGACATCGCCCTCGCATGGTGATAGCCATCAGCTCCACGTATGCCGGCCATTTATGCAGTATCTCGGGCAGGTGATAGTGCTGATACCGCAGTTGCTCCAGAAAATCATTGATGAAACGTGGATTCTGTCCAAAATACGAGTTGTCGGGCGTATGGTCCCAGTTCGCAACAAGCGAAGTTGCCAAGGCCGCAACGAGGTGCTCGGAAGTTGGTTGGTACCAGTCGCCCTCAGCACAGCCAGCAACCTGGGCCAGAAATTTGTTCAGAGAGGCTTTGGCTTGGTGCACGGTATTTGTGAGCAGCATTGGGCTGGTATTGAGTGATATGGTTGTTGTGATAATGTCGAACGGCAGGCCGATCATGACGAGGAGAGAGGGATTTTCTTTCGTAGGAAGAAATTGAATGCCACTGCTTGTGATCGCTTCAAATGCAACGCCGTCTTTTGGTGAGTGCTGTAAGGGCTCAAAGCACATGCTGCCAGTCCAGTCGACCACCCACGAAGGGATCTTGCCACCCAAATGGCCTTCTCCATCACTCCCATCACCGAATGCTGCTGCAAGCTGCAGAACATGAGTGACAAGCCAGTACTTCGACGCCATGGGCCGAAGGTCATGAGCATCTATCCGCATCAACTCGGTCGCAAAGTTGGTGAAGACCTTTTCAGTTGGCAGAGAATAGTCAACATTGTTGATTTGGCTGAGCTGCATTGTGACCTGGCGTGGAGACCAACGTTTGATGACGCCATATAGGGCGTACAGTCTATCACGGGGGTCGGTGCAAAGGAAAGATGAAAACTCGACAAGCGTGTCCAGCGGCAGTTGTTTCTTTGCCGCTACGCCAATGTTTCGTATAGCTGTGATGGTGGGACCGCCATCACGAACGCCCATCATAGTGCGCATGGTCGTCCGATGGTCGGATGTGAATACCCCTTGGTCGCTTTCAAACAGCTCGAACATCGCAAGGTGGAAAGTATTCCAGTCAATATTCCACGCTCCGCAGTGTATAGCCACACTCTTGGCCAGCACAACTTCTTGAACGATCCAACGACGGCGAAACCAAGGCCTCTCAAGGAAGTAGACAATTGCAGCCTTGCTTTCATCCAAAAAGTCCGTCACAAGTCGGTTGATCTCAAAGCGCTTTCGCCAAGAAGCAGAAAGCTGATCCTCTTGGGGAGTTGCCGAAAGCCTTTGCAAATTCCTGAAGAAATTCATGCACAATCGAGCATCATGAATGTCGGATTCGTCACCAAGCCACACAATTGTCGAATATGCCTTCTTGTATATCTTGGGCATATTGGACACTTGGCTGTTGCGCTCAGCGACATCAGCCTGGTTGATGCATACGGCGTCCACCCATAAAACTACCAGGGTGTCTTTCCGTCTCAGGTGTTTCAAGGCGGAGTGAAGGTTTTGCGTAATAGGAATGGCACCAAGTGATTCAGTCGCGTGAGAGATGCTGTTTGAAAGGACGTCGAGAAGTTCTGGGAAAACGGGGTCGCCCCAGGTGTATAACAGTCCATGATAATCATGGTGGGGGGCGTGACTCCAGTGGTCATTGTAGCCCTTTTCAATCAGCCTACAATGGAGAGGAGTCTTCTCATCGAGAGCCGGGAGAAGGTGAAGGAGCCTAATGGTGTAATCGTATGCCTGACATTTCTGTGTAAGCGGGCTGTACTTGTAGACCTTGGATGTAACGGTTGCGCTGGAGGCGCCTTCGACCATGGCTAGTATTTGTTGAGACTGAGTGTTGAGACGAACATCAGATCAAGGAACGGGAAGCGTTCCACGGGACTTCAATGAAAGCTGAGATTTGCAGAGAGGTGGGGGGCCCATTGTCTACCCCGCTTTTCGCCTTTCCTCATTCATTCACCATCCATCACAACCCAGATCAGCAAAATCTCAACCGCTCATCAAAGAATTTCATGTCAAGGAGGTTTCATCTCATCAAGGGCGTCTGATAACATATCTTCCCTAACTTGAAAGTTCCCCGCTGGCAGGATGCAAGCTCCCTTCTGTAAGGACTGCTTTACCGGCACTCTCCGCGGGGATATCACCCCTATCGGCACTGAGCAGACAGTCCACAACGTGCCTTCCTATGTCTCTCTCCCGCCCGACGGCGCCCAATCACTCGGTACAGTCGTAATAATCTCTGACGCCCTGGGCTGGAACCTGCGTAACACCCGCGTCCTCGCCGACGCATATGCACGGCGCATACCGTGCAAGGTCCTTGTTCCCGACTTTAACAACGGTATTTGACACCTCTTGCCCTGGTCCCACGGCCTTCCATGGCCTCTAGTGAGGTAGTACCTCTTCCCACTAACAAGTCCAGGAACCGCCCTTCCCGAGAAATTCCTTACCCTAACCGATGCCCTCCCAACAGCCAACATCCTCACCAAAATCTGGATTTACGCCCATCTTGTGCCCCCGCTCCTCAGATTCCTCCTCTACAACCGTTATGCCGTCGCCGCCCCGCGAGTCAACGCCTTCTTCGATTCACTCCGACAAGAACTCGGCCCATCAGGCAAAATCGGCGTTGCCGGCTTCTGCTGGGGCGGGCTGTACACCATCCGCCTAACCCACCTATCTCCGCCCTTGATCAACTGCGCCTTCACCGCCCACCCATCCCTTGTCTCCGTTCCCGTCGATATTGAGAAAGTAAGGGATGATACTCCGCTCAGCGTGGCGAATGGGGATGACGATGAGTATCTCGGGCGTGCCAAGATGAAGACAGTGGTGAGGCTGTTGCGGGATAGAGAAAGACACGAGGTGGTGATGTACGAGGGGGCGAAGCATGGGTTTGCAGTTAGGGGTGATATTGGGGATCCGAAGCAGAAGGAAAGGGGGGAGGGGAGCGAGGGGCAGGCTGTGGGGTGGTTCAGGAGATGGATGTCGTAGATGAATCAGAAAATAAAACTCAGAGTTAAGATTCTTTCAGATCAGCGTTATCATCCTGAAAGCAAGCCTTTCAAAACTGCTCTCCAACTCTGTGTCCACTGCCCCGTCAAGGGCATATAGTCTTTCAGGTGCCTCAAGTGAGCCAAGGTCTGCAGTCTGCACCCCAATCTTGGCAAAACCATCCTCCATCTTGGCTAGATGCAGACCTCTAAGCTGTCTACTTAACCCCTCATCGGTCGTCGTGCTAATCTCGTCATCATTGACTACTGCATCCGATGAAACGTCCCCGTTATCCAAAGAGTCTTCCTCTTTATCCCCCTTCAGCTTCTCAAAGCTTTGGTGCGTCGCCCGAAGGCGCTTCAAGAGGCGATCCCAGCCCTGCTCCCCTTCGTCCGGGCCGCCGTTGTGAAGCATCTTGTATTTGATCCGTTGACAATGGGGCCCGTACACGCTCAGCAGCCCCATACGTTTGTATGTAGCTTCCCTGTCATCACTAACTGGTTCAACCAGTAGGCCTCTGATACATAAAGCATCGTTCTCGGTAGGCGTGCTCATGGTCAATAGCGCAAAGTAGCCCGCCACAGATTCCGGTCCCGACTCCATGTTTTCGTCCCACTCGATGTCAAACGAAAACTCGAAGTTATCCGAGGGGAAATTGTCCACGCAAAACGATTCTGTGCCATCTTCGTCTTTGATCACCAGCTTGTGGGCTTTACCGCCCCCCATAGCCAGCATATACCATGGTTTCTTCTCATAGTCGGGGCGGATCTCGACGGGGCGCATGAAGCACTGCATGGTCATGGACGCATCCTTGAGCGAGGCGGTGGGCTTAGATGAGAACAGCGGTGTCGTCATAACGTCGACAATATTGACAAGGGAGTGTGTGCTGCCGCTGTAATTGAGATAGGATGGCAAGACAGGCCCGTCAATAGACAGCCAAGACCAAGACGGTGCAAGGTAGCGCTCCGTCGTTTGGACAGGGCTTGATCTGCCTGAGGATTGCCACAGCAGCGATTGCGGAAGGTTAGAGCGCCATAGACCAGCCAGGTACGTGTCTTCTGGCAGCACGGCCTCAAATTCCTGCGCGAGGCCCGACAACGCTACGAGTTTGTCGTGAATGTGACTGAAAGTCTTGCTAGAATACTCCTTGCATATCGTGGCCCAGGCTTTGTACACCTCGAGTGAACTCTTCTCTATGGCGTTAAAGTCGGTCTTTGTCTGGAATTTGGGCTTTCCGTCGAAGGCCGACTTGAATGGCGGTCCTCCAGGGAAAGTCTCGCTTGCAAAATAGGGGGCCTCAGCACAACATTCCCATATAAGCTCATGCGAGGTAAAGTGCAACACCCTGCGGGATAGTTGACGCTCCTGAAAGACCCAACCTCTCTTCGCGAGCGGTGACTGGGTGATGCTCTCGAACACAGCATGCGTGTCCGGGGTCAGCCAGCATTTCCAGCCCTCTTCATCAGGAAATTGGACGTTCATGGGCAAGACAGCGAGGGGGTCCCTGTCTCTGAAGCAGCCAAAACGGCCATCAGGAGAGTCATCCGCCGAGATATTCAGCAATGCATTCTTGTAGACATCGTACATCATGATCGACTCTCGTTGCCAATCTCCTTGGCTATCCTGCAAAATGCACAAGGAATCAATCCACAGCCATTGGACTTGTTTGCAGCAAATGGTTCGACATGCTTTGTCCTACACTTAATTTGAACTGTTTCAACTCACCTTTGAACCAGTGTGCAACTTTGACAGCATCTGCAAAAGTCTTTGGCAACAGTGACATCGGAACACCGTCCTGAAGTCTCTCTGACATGTTATCCATTATCAACACAGGTAGCTGACTGGCTCCCCACTTGCCCCAGCAATGACTCAGTGTGATGTATCGTCGCTCTGACACGAAGGCCTCTGGATTGTCCAGAGGCGCCACCAGTTTCAGTATCGACGTCTCAATCGCTGATGTCACATCCAGGAGCCGTGTCGGTAACCAATCTGCAGAAGCGGAATTGCACTGATTGTGTTTTCCATCTTCATTTGCCTGGCATCGATTGAGCCATTGAAGGGCGTTATCCCGAGCTTGTGTTGATTCTGTACTTGGATGTCGTTCCATGCCTCCGTCGGTCATGCCGAAAAGGGCCTTGTTGAACTCGGAAGAAGGCCAAATCTGAAGTTTCAGGATGTTCCAGTAGTTCTTTGCGGACCTCGGGTGTTCTCTGTGGGTCAAGGCAAAATGTAATCGCGTTGGGGCTGGTTTGTCTGACTGCCAGCACATCTCGATATTGGATTGGTCAATAGACTCCATCGCTAGCCGTTTGATTCGCAGGTTAGCCATAAGGAGGACGCAGAGATGGCACCTCCCATCTTCACCGTCTTGAAGGGTATTTGCTCCTGTGTGAAGCAAGCATGCCGTTGGGAGGCTCTCCACCGCTTCTTTCCCTTGGGATTTGAGCACATGGAGGTAGTAGCCAAAGTAATTCAGGCTGTGGTGGCAGGTGTCGCAGAGTCGGGTCATGCAGTCGATGTGTTCGCGTGCCTGGGTGCTCTGGGCGGCGTCTTGGCCCCTTCCTGGGGTTTCGTCTCCGCACGCTGCTGAGGATATATTGATGTTGCCGCGGTGTGTGGCAAGGGGTGGATCAGCGGCTACGGGGAACGTCGCAGGTCCTGGCGGCTTCACTATGAAGATGTCTACATCTTCATCGTCGACTCGGTTAGCGCTAATAAGGACAAAAGAGCTAAGCTTGTTGTTCAGCTGAAGGATGTCGTCTGAGTCGAGAAGATTCATTGTGGCCTATGCGGGATTGTTATTGTTGAGACGGAAAATTACAGCAGTTGTCAGAAAGAAAGGGATTTTACTAGCAAGGAGTTCATCCTTCAGTTGGCGGTGGCCATGGTCTGTCGGCCGCGGCCATGGTCTGGTGGCGGTG
>MU866643.1:0-10516 GCA_033296915.1 Triangularia setosa | reverse complement strand
ATAGTACGTCGGTCCATCGGTCCCCTTGTAAGTGGTTGTCCCGGACCGTTGGACCGACCTCCACGCATCGGTCCATCGGTCCACCTCTGATTGGCCGTCTGCAAGGTTCCCTGGCACCGTAATGTTCTTCTCCCATTGGTTCGTCCACTGACTCTGCGCCCACCCGTGTTCAAGGTTGCAACACTACAGCCTCACAAAATGTCTTCATTCAGTCTTCAACAGCAACAATAATTTCCAAAAACTCCATTCCAGACTCAGAATGCACCCAATAGATTCACATAACCTCCATCAGCATCCCACTTACTTCATTCCACCCAATTTGCACCTTGTCTGTCTTCATCCCCTCCGTGATTTCCCTCCCCTCCTCAACCAGCATCTTTTCATCCTCCTCACTCCCATGATTACCAAGCGCAGAGATATACGCCACAAACAAGAACCACCACCCCAGCTTTATGCTTTTTTTTTCGTGTATTCAAAGCCTGAAGACATTGTCTAACTTGGTTTCCCAGATGTGGGAATGTGAAGGGCAACCCCTTAACATGCAAAAAGGTAGTGGTGGTAAAAGCTAGCATAGCTACTCTCAACAGCCTTCCGTCCTCAGTTACAAGTCATCGTCTTCATGCTGTAAAGCCAGTAATCTGTACTGCACCGAAACCAGCGTTTCAAGATACTCCGCAGAGCCGATCTTACTCCCGATCTGTATGGCGAGATTAGCCGCACGTGAAAATTCCCGAAGGTCGAGGTAGACGTTTAGAAGGCGAGGGTCTGTGATGTATAACATATCCAATGCCATTGTAGACTTGGATTTCGGCGATGACAAGGAGACAGTTTGTGAAGAGAGGTAAGGCTCCCAAGAGAACCTCTCTGAGAAATACAACGGTTCTGAGCCGGTCGACAGCGCCAACCCGAGATCTCCCCTCAGTATCTTCGACTGAAGCTGAGGGTTGTATCGCAAGGCCCGTATCCCTCCTCGGATCTCGACAATTCTGAACAGACCTTCGATGTGTTTTCTTTCGTCCTCGTAGTCCCCAAACAGACCAGCCATCATGGCTAGCGTGGTCATGGTGGTCATGGTCGAATCTGAGGTTGCTAGACAAGAGTCGAGGAGATTCTGTCGGAGGCTGGCAATGCATTTGTTGAGGTAGTGCATAGTTACATCGCCGAATTAGGCCGAGCGGGACCAGTCGAAGAAGGCATGAGTGGAAAACAGAGCAGAGTGGAGATAGGCCAGGTTGTAGGAGAAGTATTCTACCCATTGGTGACTGTCAGGCTGGACATAGGTTTCGACTGGGTACACGGCCTGCTTGATGACTGTGAACCATTGGAACATGAGCTCCTGCATGTAAGGCTCCAGCGGGGTTATGAAGGCAATGTGGCTTAGGTCGTTCCCGACTCTGGGAGGGATGGCCGTCGGAAGTGGAAGGCAATCTGTGACTTGACAGTCGTTGATCCAAGATTTGGTGGACTGTTTCGTTCTCGGATCGACCCGCTTTCGGTTCTTGCCTCGCATGACATGGCTGCGGATTTGCTTCCTGGCTATTAAGTCAATCTTGGCAGATGTGTTGATGATGAAAAGTTGAGCACTCGGACTAGGTTTGTGGTGTTTTCTTCGCGGCATATTGGGACCAATCCCAGTGCGGCAATGTTGACAAAGACGTCGATTGTGTCGAAATGCGAGGGTTGTGTTGGTAAGTGGTGTAAACTGCCAAAAACAGGTAGAAATCGTCTTACAGCCGACAAATTGAAGTGAGAATTGGTGGGAAAATGAGACCAAAACAAGATGACAGCAAGTGTAGAGAATGCAAATGGCTTAGGATTGGAATGAGCGAATGTGGGAAGGCATCCAACACACTCTGTTGCTTGTCAGCTGGAAGAATTGGACCTACATGATGCTCTGTCAAGACCCGATTGTTTGCCATTTTAGGAAAGTGGATCACAGAGCGGGGTGAGGCTGGGACGGGCCACTCACTCGGAACTGGATCGTGCCTTCGTTAGTGACTGTAGGAAGCTTATCAAACTAAAGCCCTGGCAGGAACTTCACGCCTTGCCTCACAAGACCCACAGTTCACGACGAGCTTCCATTTAGTTTCTTCTTGCGGCTTCAGAAGTCCACTTCTCATCTTTTGAGGTCAAGATCTCGAGTATTTATAACTGCAAAATTCGATAAATCCCAACATGGAATATCCGAGGCTTGACATTAGCCCACCATATCATTCCATTCCAACCAACAGCCCAGAAAAATTATCACCACTATGGCAGCACCCCCACCCCCTCTGCATCCCTCGCCCTGTGTGCCCCGACCAAGTCCGCCACCTCCATATTCCTCTCATCTCAATTCTGCACAAAGCCCTAGCACCTCACCTTGACGACGTCTACCCCTCTGGCAGGCAAAACAGCCCTAATCACCGGTGCAACAACAGGAAAAGGTTACCATGCTGCCCGCCACCTACTGTCTCTTTCCCTCTCTCACCTCATCCTTGCAGTTTGAAACATCGCAATAGGGGGGATGTCGCATTTGCCCTCCGTATCAAATTCCCCTCTGCAATTATCACAGTCATGCATCTCGAAATGGCCTCCTACCCCTTCTTCTGACAGCAAAGGCAGCTACCAACAAACAAACCATTACTTTGCCTCGAAGCTCCTTAGCCAGATGTTCTTTGCCGGGCTGATCGAGAAGGGCTACTTCCCACCGTCGGGTCAACTGATCACCAATCTAGTCGGTCCTGGGTTCTGCAAAGGAACAGGCTTGCACAGAGAAGCAACCGGCTCTTGCCTTGTTACTAGGCTGAATTTGGTGAAGGCTGCCACTGCGAGGGACCTGGGGGATGGCGCTTAGACGTATGTTGATGCTGTTCTGACGAAGGGAGCAGAGACAAACGGGAGCTTTTTGATGGATTGGAAGGTGAAGGCGTTTGGATATCAAGTTTATGAGGAAGGATATAAAAGCCTGATGGGGGCATTGTTTGAAGAGATGGTGAATGAATTGGAGTTTGCAGGTATGAAGGCCACTTTGTAGGCGTTGAAGGCAAAGACGAGATGTTGACTCAACAAGGACTGCCATAATAAAGGGTACGGTTAACTATGTATTTCTGCCTTACATCCCCCAATCAACCTACGCACTCAACCTTGCCACAGATCCGTTCCCCCATCCGAACAACAACACCCACCCCGATCACCAAAAAGGCACCCACCCCTATCACTAAAAAAGCAACCCCCCCTATCGCTGAAAATACAACCCCCCCTATCGCTAAAAATGCATCCGTTCCTATCACTGCACAAACAGCCCTCCCTGTCGCTGAACAAGCACCCTCCGTTCCTAGAGAAGATACAACCCCCAGTTGACGAGCACAGGCACCCTGGCTTGTCTTGATACTTCGCGTATCGTTCATCCTTAAACAAGCCATCTAGAGTCATCGGTGGTTGGGGCCTGTAGCTTCCGCGCACGTGCAATGGTGCTCTTGAATCCTGCGATGATAAGGCGGGGGAACCTGGTTCTGGCTGTTGATCTGGAGGCCGGGATTGAGACTGCGATTGCTGGGGGAGGGTTGATTCGTAAGAGGGGGGCGGGTCGGAGGGGATTTCTTGCTCGCTGTAGGGAGTTGGTTTTGATGTTGGGCTGGCCATGTTGATTAAATGGATGATTTCCAGAGCAGAATGCAAAGAAGGGAGTAATGATGCTTCAATCCAAAGGCGAGGCAGCAACGACATGTGAGGTTTAGTTAAATAAATTGTTGTTTTGGTTACAAAAATGTATTGAGATAGAATGCAACCTACAAATGCTTGAACATGCGTGAAGAAAGACTGAAGAATTAATAAGAACTTGTGCAGTGGCTCAGCTTTGTCTCACCTGCTTTGGTGCGTCGGCGCCCTCCAATTGTCGGCGCCGCCCAGCAGCAGTGGCATGACGTTTACATTGAAGTGTGGTTCGGTTTTGCGCCAATGAGAGCAGCGACACGAGCACTTAACATCCGACCAAAAGCAAGCTTGTGACGCGTCATATCACCCTCTTTGTTCTGATGGAAAAGTCGCATGATTATCTGACCGAATTATTTGTGTGATCTAGATAGCGGAGAATTGCAAGTTCTAATCGAAGAAATTTGGTACAGTTATGGAAATATGAGAGGACAGCTTGACGACTTACACGTTGCCAAACAGCCCCTCAGGGGTAGTCAACTTGGTTGCCAGAATCACGACCCCCCCAGCAAGACACATGATACCACTGAACAACGATACTTCCAAATATCCCCCGTAATTATCCAGCAGTAACCCATTGACCGGTGGCCCAATCAAGATGGCGATTGATCCAACTGCCAGACCCATCCCAATGTAAGTCCCCAAATTCTGCGGATTATTCGTGCAAGTAGAAAAGGCAGCCGAGTTCGCCGATACAATCGTGCCTGACGTCAAGCCGATGAATACAGCGTAAACCACCAATCCAGCTGTTCTCGTAGCCTTCGTCAAACACAAAACCACCATCCCCGTTGACAACGCACCAAGCCCATAGATATTCAGCTTCCCATACTTGTCAGCCAGAATTCCCAGCAAAATCCTCCCGAAAGTCGACGCTCCATTCACAATAGCCAACAAATATGACGCCAGGATCTTGTTCATCCCCTTCGAAACCGCATACGAAGGCAAATAAAACAACGGCGTAAACATTCCAAGCAGCACCAAAAATCCCGCGGCGACCAACCCCACAAATCTCAGTTCCTTAAATGCCGTCCAAAGAAAGAATTGCGTCTGCCTCGGCGGCAACCTCGCCTTCAGCGAAAAGCAGCAGAACCCCATCATAGATGCAACAATAAACCCCATAACCGTAACCGACCACCCAAACTCCAAGCTAGTATCATTCAACATCTTCCCCAGCGCAATGGGAAACACAATCCCTCCAATACTGCTCCCGCTAACCACCAGTCCCAGCGCCGCAGCCCTCTTCTTGTCAAAGTACTGCGACACGACCGCAACAGCAGGGATCTGTATGATTGCTGAAGCCAACCCGGTCAAGACACCCTGAGCAAGCATGAATTGATAGTATTCTTGGCATAAGCTCATTATCATGATCCCGAGGACATAGAGGACGGCCCCGGAGCGGATGACCCATGTACCGTAGCGGTCAAAGAGAGGGTCGGAGATACCACCAAACAGAAACTAGATGCATGCTGTTAGGGAGCCGATCCAGGCTATCTGATCCGGGGTGTACGAGGAGAGTTGATGGGTGCCATAGTATTGGAGGAAGACGCCAAAGGAGTTGACAATTCCGAGGCAGGAGAAGAATATGCAGCCTGCGCCGAAGGCGACAAACCAGGCGCGGGCGCCGCCATTGGGGGTTGGGCTGTAGAGGTCGGCGAGGCTCGCTGGGGTAATTTCAGGGGTCTTTTCGAGGTCTTGTGATGGGGGGTTTTTGTCGAGTATGGGTGGCTTTTCGGAGCTGCTTCTTGACGAGGTGTCTCGGGAGGGCATTGGAGCTTGTTGGGAGGCTACCATCGTAATGAGAGAAAGCCTATCAGGGGCAAATTCTATAGGGGTTCAAAACCAAGAAGTTGTGACAAACACAGGTAAGAAATCTGAGGCACTGATGATCGTAACATTGGACCTAAGGTCATGCCGAGACCTGTTTATATAAAAACGCCGAAGAGGATAGTTGAATGAGTCGCCGAATGCGGATGTGGGCGGGCCAGAGATAAGAACCACGGACTCGGCATATTAGGTTGGGTAAGCAAGGCCTTGGCTAATGATGAAAGGTTGTTGGCTCCGAAGGATCAAATTTCCCGAGTGAATTTGCCAAGTTCATCCTCCAGGACGTGCTCTGAATTGCCCGGGATTTGTTAAAAGAAAACGGACAAATGTGTTTTATCTAAGGAAGTATTTCTGAATTCAGTGGCGACAGCAGAATTTGCCGATAACTTAGAAGAATCGAGATGGCGGAGCAAGTCCCGGTTGCCCGACGACGGAGAAGACCGGCCGTATGAGTGCTCCTTCCAATAACGGATCTTGAGAGTCGGGAAAGTGCGCTAATCATATGAAACTTGATAGCTCCTGCATCA
Organism: Triangularia setosa; assembly: GCA_033296915.1. Taxonomy (NCBI): domain Eukaryota; kingdom Fungi; phylum Ascomycota; class Sordariomycetes; order Sordariales; family Podosporaceae; genus Triangularia; species Triangularia setosa. The sequence goes on along the minus strand of MU866643.1, from coordinate 4,472 downwards.
CTTGCAGAAAACGCAAAATCCGTTGTGATCGGAAGGAGCCATGGGAGAACTGTCTCAAATCGAAGGATTCAGCTTGCTCTTATCGTGACAGAGCACATCATGCTCCTTTTCAGCCATCTCCGCCAACCACAACCAGCACCACAAGCGCTAGCTCACAGGCAAATGACTGCGTCAACGATGACCATGACGAACTCGATGTTGCCACTTGTTTCTCCATCACCGCACCTCCGACACCGCCTTCTCGTGTTGACACGGCTAGCCTTGGGATTGCTGGCACATTTCACATCTACCATGAGAGCCGCCAGGGTCAGCCCAACGTAGGCGCTTTCAGCATTGCACACAAGACCCGTTACTTCGGCCAGAGCCACTGGGTCAATAGCATTACTCTCGTTCGAGATATGTTTTCAATCCTCGAGCCACATTCCCGTAACAATTCCTCTCCCATCTTCGAGTGTATGCGAGAATGCAAAAGCTTGGCCAAGACGCTGAAGTCTCGAGCAACTGCTCATTGTCTGTACGAAGCAACCTTCGAGCCCCCACGGGACCATCAAGTTCTGCTCGAGAACTACATCTCGATCTCGGAGAGTCTCTTTCGAGTAGTTCATATCCCGTCCTTTACTCGCGACTTCCATGCTCTCTGCACATCGGAATTACCGCCACCTGATATCGCCGTTTTGATCCAAGCCAAACTTGTCTGTGCCATAGGGGCAGCCCATACTGATACTGTCCTGCGAGAAGAAGCCACCCCGCGGGTTCATGAGGTACAAACCTGGCTCTGCAAGCCAGACTTCAAACATCACCTCTCACTCCAACATCTTCAATCCCATATCCTCCTTCTTCTCGCTCGCCAAGCTGTCGGTGTCGGGGAAGACATGATTTGGATCTCGGTTGGCTCACTCCTCCGGACAGCAATATACATGGGCCTTCATCGTGATGGGTTATTGGCACAGCGCCCAACTCCAACCTGTTCTCAATAGAAATGCGCCGCAGATTATGGAACACCATTCTTGAGTTATCCGTTCAGTCCAGTCTGAACGCCGGAGGCCCCTCGTTAATTTCCCTGAAGGACTTTGACACCAAACCTCCATCTAACTTGAATGATGAGGACTTGACTTCCAACAATGCAGCCCCTAAACCAGATGGAGTTTTCACCTCCACAGCTATTTCCCTCGCCCTTCGCAATACATTTCCAGCACGCCTCGCCATCGTCAAATTTCTCAACGACCTATGCTCCCGAGATGATTATCAAACGGTGTTGAGACTTGACTCTGACTTCCGAGCAGCCTACACATTTCTCGCCAAATATCTATCTCCGTTCTCTTCCTCTCACAATGTCACAGTAACGCACGGAAAGCGCGAGGCTGTAGTTACGTACATCAACCTCCTTCTTCGACGCCACCTTCTCGCTCTTCATCTGCCCTTCTTTCTCCCTTCTCTCTCACAACCAGAGTTCACATTTTCTCGAATGGTGGCCGTGGATACAGCTCACCATCTTTGGCGAGATGTGTTCCCTACCGCAGATATTGGCGCAAGCAATATCGCCACAACAGCCTCTTGTTTTCGAATTATGTCAATGAAAATCATCATTGTTCTCTCGGCTCACCTTCGAGCGCAAGTCGCTGACGCTATTTCCGCGGGCGTGGTCAGAGAGGACTTGCTGGCGATACTAGAAGAGGCAAAACACTGGACATGGAGGTGTATTGAAGGGAGGAAGACGAATGTCAAAGGGTACTTGTTCGCTTGTTTGGTCAAGGCCAATGTTGATGCTATGATTGAAGGCCTGGATCGTACCGATGTGGTGCAAAGGAGTATCCAGGCGACAGAGGAGGCAATACACAAGGCAAGGGTGGTGTTGATGGGACGATTGCAAGCTCTAGCAAACACTGGACCATCCACCGGTTCTGCAACTATCACGGAAGGCCAGGGCGGTATTATGGAATGGGAACAGCTGGAACAGACTTTTGACTTCTTTGAAAATACTGACGGCTTACAAGATGGGACTGGGGTGATGTTGGCAGATGGGGATAAATGGTTTCTGGAGTTTTGAAGCGGGCTGTCACGGCTTGGTGGTGAAGGACAGGATTACATAGGATGCAGGGTTAGGGTTAAGTGCAGGAGCGGAGCTCCGACCGGGGTTTTATGGCAAGAAGATGGAGCCACACTTCTTCCTTTCTTCTTCATCTTACGATTACATTGATAGACTGGCAATGGTATTGGCCTTTGACCTACTTATGCCTCTCATTCGTGACACGGGCTTTCTGTGAAGAAGCGAAAAAAACAGCTGGAAGGGAATCGAACCCACTACCTACAGCGAAGAGCTCTGGTGGCGTTCTCCAGGCTTCTGCGCCGATGGCTAGTCGGATGCGTACTCAGATACTGACCGCTAGGCTAACTATGGAACACAATGAATTCAGATAATTAGCTATTTCGCTGGAAGCATCAAGCAGATTCAGAGTATATAGGGGGTGCTTGGGACCCACTTAACATTTCCGCCCCAGGAAGCACCCTCAGATTGCTCCGTCTAGACCATCAGCCAGTCAGCCTTGGGGTTGGTTGGAAGCTGAGTGCTTTGTGACAGCGATTGGAGGGTTAGGAGGGTTCGGTACAGCCGGGGTAGGTAGCGGAGCAGGTAGCTCCGGGGATGACGTCTATGAGGGGGTTGCACACGGGACGGCTAGTGATATCATCCTGTGAGCACCTTCCCAAACATCCAGCGACCTGAAAAGTCAAAAGTTTAAATATGTCAGTCAAGGCAGAGAGTTCCTGGGGGTTGAAAGAGGTGTTTCAATGATCAAATGACGCGGACTAATCGAGTGATGCGCTAGCCCATCTCCATTTTCCTTGTCAGTGACTCAATGTTGCCTGTCGCCGTCACATGCCAGCTGGTTGGGCACCGGCGCCAGCGCACCTGCCCAAGCCCAACGTCATGGATCCGACCCCAACCATGATGAGCAAATGTTGTACTAAAACAACACTCCGCAATATTTTCTGTCTCGCAATGCGGCTTCATTGAACTGTCAGTTGTACATACATGCGCAGTGGCGTCAAAATGCTTCTTAATCCGGTCCACCTCAACCATTTCTATCAACCTTCTCCGCCACCTCCTCGTCAGCATGTCGAGGAAGTGGACTCTTTTGAGGCCCTCTACAATTCCCTCTCCAACCTCACACTGGCCCCCACCACTCTCGTGCCCAGAGCCCCAGCGCCAGTCAGCAAATTGATCCTCTCGGAACCAGTGCCGCAACCTCAACCAGCTAGTATCGTGAAGCAGGAAGATAACCAAGGGATTCCTGTCAATCTCATCTTTCCCCCAGGAGACAACGTCATCTTCGCTCATTCCTCATACTTCACCCGCCCCAAGTATGGATTCCCACCAGATCTCCCCAGTGTGCCCCAGGTTCGCGGACAGGCTATTCTCTCACATGGGTCTCTGCCATTACCATCGCCATATTACCTTCCTGTTCCGCAAGCAGGTCTACTGGTGAAGTACGGCGCAGACACCACAGTTACCTCAACCGAAGCCAAGACTTTGTTGTCTCTCAGACGGTACCTCAGCGACAAGGTGCCTGTGCAAGAGGTATTCGGCTGGAGACGCGACATCGAGACTGGGGAACGGGTCATCTACCTCTGCTTACCTTCGGATGGGGTAACGCTGGAGCAACAGTGGCCTTTCATGTCGGACTCTCAGAAAGAGCACATCTGCCTTCAGATCAAGGACATGGTCAAATCATGGAGACGGCTACAGCCAGGAGGAGTGGAGGTTGTTGGTATGTCTCTTTTCGAGCCCCTCATCGTTGCTGCAACGCATGACTGACATGTAAGCAGCAAGCATAGACAACACCCCCCTCAAAGACGAGATCTTCCAGTTCCCCACCTCGCCAGGACTCAAGATCCCGGCCCCAGGCCCCTTTCCCAACATCTCAAATTTCCACAGCTATTTCGTCGCTACCGCTGTGGCGCTCTCGCAGACGAAGCAAAAGGATGACATCCCAGCCAAGATTAACTACCAACCTCACCATTTACTCCCTGATAATGCTCCGATAGTATTTACACATGGCGCTCTTCACCCGAGGAACATTATCATTTCGATGCACCAGCAAAACCAACCAACCGTGGTGAGTGTCATTGGCTGGGAGCAAGCGGGTTGGTATCCTGCCTATTGGGAGTTATGCAAGGCGAGACATGAGTGCTCCAAACAGGGTGAACAAGGGGCGTTGTTAGGGGATTGGGAGAGCAAGTACTTGCCTGCGATTGTGAACTTGGATGAATTCGGGCTTGAGAAGCAAGGGTGGAATGGACGGGCGTTGTGTCAGTATTGGGATTATTTTGTTGGGTTGATGCATAGGTGGCAGTAAGGAGTTGGTTTTGTTATACAGTATGTCACACGTCAACCACCTGCAGCCTGGATCACAGCCAACGACACAGTGAACTGCGAGCTCTGAGCCAGTCGTTGGGAAGTGAAGCAAGCAACA
>MU866642.1:0-10701 GCA_033296915.1 Triangularia setosa | reverse complement strand
GTCAATCTCAATTCAATTCAATCTTACCCTTGTAATCTCAATTCAATTCAATTCTGGGCCTGAATTGAATTGAATTGACTTGTTCGGAACGCTGGGCTTTGAGTTGCCGGACCCGGCTGAAGCTCGCTCGCGAGCTGGCCAAGCTATTCACCACAGAAGCTGACTCCCTGGTTACTTTGACCGAAAATGTGAATTGGATAGTCCAGGAGGGAGACAAGCAGTACCGCACTCAATTGCAACCCACCTTCGCAAGTTTGACGCTGCGTTTGAGGTTCGAAAGGACCATGTCATGGACGCGGCCAAACAGGTATGTGGATCCTTCCTGAATCAAAGTAATAGGAGAGAATGTTTGTTGCTGGCCGTCGCCATGTGTAGCTCAACTATAAGCTTTGACGTAACATTCGCAGCTTTGTGCGGGATGCCCACGTTTCGGTTGATCCATTTTAGTCCTAAAGAAGACCTTCGATGTGCAGTTGATGGTACATGAAGCCGTAACAACGGTAACACATAGGGCGGACATTGGTGGCTGCTTTCTATCGACAGCCTTGTTTTTAGGGAAGGCGATGGTCGAGCCAGGTCAAATAAATGCGTTGATTGGTGGTTGTAAGATCACGAGTACATGTTGACTGAGTGACGTCATGTCAAGCTGCCAAGCTGTGGACTCGCTCGACCGGAGTCGGTAGTATTGTCCCGGTATTTTTTTTCCTCTCTCGCGGGCGGCGCCATCCCAACCCCATTTACCTTTTGCTCTTTCTCGTCGATTTGAATGTTGCCATTGCGTGATTCCAATTCTTGGCCCTTCCTCGTGGCTCAACAAGTCCCCTCTTGCGGACATGGAAACGTGCCGAACACGGAAAGGTGGATCCTGCGCGGGATGAAGCCGCTGAACGACCCCCACTCTTCCATTGGCAGCCAATCAGACCCACTCACGACGACATCAAACTGGACGCCAGTGCAATTGCGCAATCTGTGCCAGGAATAATGCCACAAGCACCTCCCACTACCACGCTGACGGCGCCGCTGCTACGGGATACTGTTAGTGGTCGTTTAACGTTTTCTGATGCACGTCGTACCACCAACCACGCGACCTCCCCGCACCCAGGTCCATCAACAATAGACACGCCGAATGCAGTACAACGCAGCGAGTGCCGTCCCGGCCTTTTCCCCAAACTGTCGATCGTTGGTCCATATCGACAACTAGTGAAGTCTGGGCAGTGACAGCATCCATGATCCTGGGACTCTTTTTTCACTGTTCCAGGCAACCCAACCTGAGTGCCTGGGCTTGCATTGCAACATGCAGGATTTGTGTTGATGCTTGAAGCTTAAACACCGCTGCTTCCCCAGTTCCTCGGGTCTCTTTCGTGTCTCTCCACGACCTATCGTCCCAGGAGATCCCTGATCAGCACCCTGACCTTCCCAGTCTGGGTTTCCCTCTTATTCTCCTTTGACCAACACTGTCATCGACCATCCCAAATCTGCGGGTACCCAAGCACGATACACGTCGCATTTCCCTGGCATTGCCTCTACCACAACACACTGAGCATATCCAGCATACAACCTACCAAAGATGGGTCTCCCATCCTTCTCCTTGCGCGGAAAGCGTGGAGAGGATGTATCAGTCTCAAAGAAAGGGTCCGACGATGGCGTGGCCGGGATCGAGAACAGTGCTGGCATCTCAGGCTCCGACTCGGATGATTTCGCCGCCATTGATCCCAACTCGGGCGTCAAGCGCGGTCTCAAGACCCGTCACCTGTCCATGATGGCCCTTGCTGGTATCATTGGGCCCGGTCTTCTCATTGGGTCGGGCCGGGCTTTGGCGAATGGTGGCCCTGCTGCCCTGTTGATTGGCTTCGGCGTGATTGGTATCATTGCCTTCTCCATTATGCAGAGTTTGGGTGAACTCACCACGCTGTACCCAACCGGTGGCGCTTTCACGGGGCTATCGGACAGATTCGTCGACAAGGCATTTGGTGTCGCTGTCGGGTGGAACTACTTTATCATTTGGTTCTGTGTCTTGGCCAACGAGTACAATGTTATCTCGAGTATTATGGTTGACTGGACGGATGCTATACCCATCTGGGGCTGGTTCTTGATCTTTTGGGTGAGTTCATCTGAAAGAATACCATTGGACAAACATGACTGGTACTAATACTCATGATCATAGTTCTCCTTTACTGCCTTCCAAATGCTGGGTGTCGAAACCTTTGGCGAGGCTGAGTTTTGGTTGGCACTCTTCAAGCTTGTTGGACTGATCGCATTCTTCTTTTTCAGTCTCATGTAAGCATCCCGTATTACTTGACCATTAAGTGAGAATCCTACTAACTGCGACTAGCTACGCATCTGGCGGTGTGATTGGCGCCGAGGCGATTGGATTCAGTTACTGGCGTGACCCCGGTGCCTTCACGGATGGTTTCCGTGGTGTTGCCTCGGTCTTTGTTTTCTGCAGTACCTTCTACGCCGGAGTCGAATCCGTTGCCGTCGCCGCTACCGAGACTAGGAATCCCCGTCGCGCCGTGCCTTTGGCCATTCGACAGGTCTTCATCCGTATCGTGGTGGTGTACATGGGCAGCGCCTTTTTCTTCGGCCTCGTTTGCCCAGCCAACAGCCCAGACCTGACGTCAGCTACACAGCGAGCCTTGCGCAGCCCCATGACCATCGCGATTGCAAATGCCGGATGGGAAGGAGGCAAGCATTTGATCAATGCCTTCATCCTCGTCACCTGCCTCAGCGCCGTCAACTCTTCCATCTTCATCGGCAGCCGGACCATTCTGTTCATGGCTCAGACCCAGAAAGCTCCCAAGTTCTTGGGCTGGACAAACAAGAGAGGTGTCCCGGTTCCTGCCATCATTTTCACTAATCTGTTCGGCGCGCTGAGCATGATGAATGTCAGCACCGGCGCCCAGGATGCCTATTCCTACATAGTCAACCTCAGCGGTGTCTCTACTTTTTTGGTATGGGCCGCCATCAGCTGGACTCATATCCGCTTCAGGAAGGCTTGGGCCGCTCAGGGACATTCAGATTCCGAGCTGCCCTTCAAGTCGATGCTCTATCCCTACAATGCCTGGTTTGGATTGAGCACCAACATCTTCCTCGCCCTCATCCAGGGCTGGGCGACATTCGCACCCTTTGATGCTGTTGATTTCGTGGATGCCTACATCCTCCTGCCGCTTTTTGGTGTCATCTATGTCGTCTACAAATTTTGGAACAAGACCAAGACTGTCAACATCCACACGGTCGACCTTCACGAAGGCAGGAGGAAGGATTTGGACGATGGAAGAAGACCTCTTGCCGATGGGGAGGAAATTGATTCCACCCTGCCTTGGCACAAGAAACTATGGAAGAGTCTCTGATTCTTGCATAGGCTTTAGGTGGAATGCGAAATGTGTGTTATGAGTCTGCGAATGGATGGACGGATCATAGTGATTTTGGATATACCCCTTTGCTGTTAGCGTCGTTTAGTTGGGCAAACAATTGGATAGTTTTATTTTGACCTTGCTTTTCACAACCACACCTTTGCAACTGCGTACATGCACAAGCCGATTCTATTCTCACTTTAGAGCATGTCAGATTGCATCATCAAGTTGAGCATGACCCCAAGTGGAAAAAGACATTGTCCTCTTGAACAACTCTGCCAAGGAGGTAGTAATTTCAACTCGGAGCCGGGATGCCAAGAAGAGTAAGTTAGTCACACCAACGCAAACAGTCTGACTTGGATAGTAGGAATCACATACTCAGACTTTTTGCCAAGCCCATGCACCCGAGAACTAGATGATCCATCGCGAACTCCATCTCCGCGGCAGGAGGCTAGCTCGATCAACAATTGCATGGGTCAAACAGTTTCTGCCTCCAGTGACCAGAACCGATCCTATTGAAGGCGACAACTAACGTTTCATCGAGCGGCCGCACAGCACTTCAGGATCTAGGTACACATCGCCGCCAGGGCCGATCTAATTAATGATATTCTGGGGCTGGGTTCCTCAAAAGGCGCGATCGTCAACCATGGCCGTCAAAGACAGGAGCTGAAACTAAATGAAGCACCCTTCAGAGCAATGCTGCCGACGGAATAGAGATAATGATGCGGCGGTGAGCGAGAATACCGGAAGGTTCACCTTCATGATCTGAGGTAGATAGTCTGTCTCTGATCGTCTATAAGATGGATGATTCAGTCTCCAATGACCACGAAATCAGCCATCTCGAACCTGACAATCCAACAGTGAACACCCAACAAGTTCACAGGACAATGAACCTCGGAAGGCTTCTCCGCTCCTTGACCGCCCTCTCGGCTCTGCCTTTTGTTCTAGCACAAGGCACAGGCTTGGAAGCAGCCGGCCCCTTGAGCCGTTTGGCCTCCTGGTCCAAAGTGAATTTGAATGGACCGACCGGACCCTCGGCAGACTGTCTCCTCGAAACTCAGCCCGGATATCTATACACACACATTTATTATCAAAGCCCCGATCAGCACTTGCGGGAAGCTTATCTGAGCCCTGGTCAGAAGAATTGGACCCAGGGAAAGCTTTCTTCTGACAGGCCCGTCTCGGCAGTGAACAACACGCCATTGGCTGTGGTCCACTGGACCGATACCTCGGATGTTGTGAGTGCATTGTCATGTCTAAACCACCACACAGATAACTGACATTTTGCAGATAACACTCTGGTACGCCGCACCGACCACGCAAGAGTTGACCGAGAAGAGGTTTCTAAATGGAGCTTGGTAAGCTTTTGACCACTCTTGCCATTTGCAACTTCGTAGTACTGACAAGTCCTAGGCAACCCGAGCGCGGCCTCAACGCAAAAGTTCACGTCAGTCCTGCACGACCAGGCAGCATTGCTGCTGTAGCCGAGTCGCCCGCTGGGTGGGTATCAGTCATGTACCGCGACGACATCAATCGAGTCCGCATCTGCCGGTACCATTGGAACAGCACGTCTGTAAACTGCGCTGGTGCGTACACCTTCACCGGTGCCCTGGATGGAACCAGCACTTCTGGCTTCTTTGACGCAGATGGTAGTCACTTTTTCTACCAGTCGCGGGATAGTCCGTATGACGCTGTTGAGCTGGTTCCTAGCGGCACCGGATCTTGGAAATCAGGTGTGTTGCTTCCATATTGCTTACGAATGGAGCAGCCGCTCACAAGGCATCCTTTCTCCAGTTACGGCATTTCCCACGAAAGCGCAAGGAGTCCAGTTTGCTGCCTCCAGAAACCGCTGGCCTGGAACAGCAGTTGAGAGGCACATGCTTGTCAGCACCACTGATAATGTAAGAGCTTTTGACATTTAGCTTTCCTGGTAGCCCACCATTAACCGCTCTATTTAACTCCCGCGCAGGTTCTCTCCGAGGTATATAGCAGCTCGTACTGCGGCGGCTGGTGTAACTGCTACGCAGGTATTAGCTCTGCCAAGCCTGGTCCTCTTCTTGGGCTCGCTGTCTCATCTTGCACAGTCAATGCCAAGGCGTATTGGGTTACTCCCGACAAGCAAATTGCTGAGATGACTGTCGATGCAACCAAAGGTTGGGTGACGACTAATACTAACATTCTTGCTTGAAGAGGAAGGGGTCGGTGGGGCTGCAAGGTGACTCAGGGAAGGGAGCTTTCGACGACAAAACGCACAAGACTGGGAGTTGAGCACGAGGCTGTGGTCTCGTTCAGAGGAAAGGTGATGGATGACCGTGCGGCGAATGTATTGGAGACCGACGACTGTTGATTCAACATCAAACAGGGAGCGTTACCAATAGTTATGACTTGATGGGCAATGATATCTTTTTGTCTTGGGCTTTTTTGAATCTTCGCTGCACACCCCTAATAAGTCTCGACCACAAGGGAAAATAGTGAGGATTTACTTAGCCCCTAAACCCGTTTACCGACGAGTACCCTAACCACAAGTCAGCATCACCAGACTCACAAGACACAACAGATATTCCTACTTCCTTCATAAGAGCATGTAGTATAAAAAGATCATCATATTTATAGCACCTCATGATGAAATTTCGTGTTGACAGAAGGATTGCTGACCCAGCGTCAGGCGACAAGTTGTGCAACGTTGTAAATGTGACGCTACCATCACCTAAAGTTGAGTCAGCGATGGTTAGGGATAACGAAGTGCGCAAGGACATAAATCGGTAGTACCAACGTCATCCCGTTTATCTGCTTTCGGCTCCCATCTTTGCTCGTGTCTGCTCATATTCCAGGCTGTTGGTCAGGCTCTCTCCTCGGCTGCCGGCTAATTGGTAAGACACACACACACAAGTTCTACACCTGTACGAAAATTGAGGACTCGGGATCAGAAATATGACGATAGTTACAATGTAAATTTAGTTTTTTTCGGCGAAGCGCCGTGGCTCGGCCGAATCCTCACCTTATGCTTTCTGGCGGTGAGGTATGGAGTGTTGTATAAGAAAGCGGACGAACACATCCATGAAAGCTCCAATTCACAACCATCCTGCAACAATTGAACCTTCAAAATTTAAAGCTTTAAGTTAATATAATTTTAATATTTATTACCATTAATACCACAATTCTCGCACACGCACCTACCATGTTCACCGCGGCCTTTTTCTCAACTCTCATGGCCGGCCTGGTGGTTGCTTCACCCCTCCCGCTCGCTCAGCGTCAATTCCAAGGCAACTACCCCCCTCGCACCACCGCCGACGCCTTCACCCTCGTGGCAAACATATCGACATCTTCCCACATTTTTGACCCAGACATCAACAACTGGTTCCTCTCCGGTGTTCACATCGGCGCCGGCCGTAACGCAGCCATCCTCCAGCCAACCCTCGACAGGGCGGCCGTATTCTTCGTCAACGGCACCGGCCGTGACGTCTCCGCCCAGGCCACTTCCATCGCCCTCCCCCCAATCAAGTTCCAGTCCGGTGCCACTCCCGGCGGTTTGCAATTCCTTCCCTTCGAGGACTCAGAGAAGCTCGTCAACGTCGGTCTCAACTTTGGTCCTGGCTCAACCGGGGCGGGGATTGTGGGAGGTTTGAGAAGCCCCTGGCCCCAGGCGTTCACTCCTTACTCGTTCTTCGTTGTGTGCAATGAAACGGAGCCTGCCTATGGCCGGCCTCAGCATTCTGTGAAGCTCGCCCCGAGTGCGGAGTCTATTCCCGAGAACTGCGTTGCTGTTACATTGTTGGCACAGTGTGCTTCTTTACCGGAGGACGTCTTCGAGGGGACTGAAGAGTTGAATATTCACCATCTTGGGGTTCCTTGCTATGAGGATGTTGGGGCGATTGACTGGAGTCAGTATGATTAGATGGATTAAGGCCGCAACTTCAGGATATGTAGCATGGGTTATGGTGCCGCCGGACTTTGACTAAAATAGATGTTTAGAAGTAACTTAGCTTTTAATGACATGCTAAATGAAAGAGTTGTTCCTCATAGCACCTACTTTCTGGTATTGCTAACATGATTATCACGCAAAACCTCCGAGGTCTTCTGGCTGAACAGACCCATCAGCACCAAGAGTTGCAGCTTATCACCCATGTCCACGATCCGGCATTAACAGCCGCTTTTGGCCACTCTGTAAGGGCTGATGCTACCATAGAGCCCCGTGCTGATGAATCACCACGGTGCTAATTGATGACATGCATAGCCTTCACAATGTCTCCGTTGCATCGGTCAAATAGCCAGTTTGTCTCCGGTAATATCATTCGGTGGTCAGTTAAAAGTCCACTGCGGCCCGGCACCCTATATCTGGAGGACCAGTCGCCACCTCTCTCCGTTGTCCTCCCCCGTTGCCAAGTTTTCTCGGCAAACCTTTTTCTGGGAAAAGCTGCTTTCAAAGATGCGAACAACAACTTTGCTAGCTGCTAGCGCAATTTCAGTGGCTTCGGCTGGTAGAATCAACCGGTCCGACTTTCGCCATGAGGATATCATCTACAAAGATGTGGCGATCATCGGAGGAGGGGCTTCAGGGGCCCACGCGGCTGTTAAATTGCGACAAGACTTTGGGAAGAGCGTGGTTATCATCGAAAGGGAGCCCATATTGGGTGGGCATGTCGATACTTACAAGGACAAGACGACCGGCAACATACATGACTACGGTATCGCCCTCTATTTCCCTTATGAGGATTCGTTCGACTTCTTCAGCCGCCCAGACATAAACGTCATGTTGTCACCGTGGTTTCCCGCGGAGGGAAACGAGATACGATATATTGACTTCACCTCTGGGCAAGAGTTGACCAGTGCTTTTCAGCCACCCGATGAAGCCGCGGGCCCAGTTGCAATCAAGAAGTTCCACGACTTGATGACGGCGAAAGGCTGGGACAACATGACACAGCCGGGCTATTGGGGTCTGCCAGCCGGCAAAGACATCCCAGAGGATCTTTTGCTGCCCATTGGCCAGTTTGCCAAGAAGCACGGTATCGAGGCCATGTTGTCAACAATGTATCCCTCCACCGGAGGCGGTGTTGGCTCTAGGGGGAACTTTGAGGACATTTTGACTCTCAGTATCATCAAAGCTTTCCCGACAGCTTGGTCCAAGGTCTTTTTCGGCGAAGTGGGCATGTTCAAAATCGATGGCGGGAACCAAGTCCTGTACGATAAGATCAGTACTCTTCTTGGAAAAGATGTTCTCTACAACTCTCAAGTTGTCGATTCGAACAGAAGCAATTCGGGAGTTGAACTGGTGATTGATTCATCTCGCCTCGATGACGATGAAGGCCAACTCATCAAGAGTGGGAAGGGAAAGTCACAGAGCAAAGGGAAAGGCAAGCCCACCAAAAAGCTCATCATCGCCAAGAAGCTCCTTTTGGCCATCCCACTAACAAGAGAAAACCTTGTGCCCTTCGACCTGACCCCTTCAGAGAAAACCCACTTCTCCAAGCCAAAGTATGGCCGAAGCCACACTGCCATCGCCAAACACTCCAAGCTTCCGGTTGGCACCCAATTTCGCAACCTCCCACTGTCAGCAACATCCAACCCGCTCTCACCTTTCCTCCAAACCCCCTTTGTGCTGAGTTTCACCAGCCTCGCCACCGACTCCCCGCTCTTCAGTCTGGGCTCGAGCGGCACAAACTACACCGATTTCCCTCCGTCCGAAGCAAAGAAAGTTACCCGGAAAGCGATACAAAAGATGGTCGCCGCGGGGATCTTGCCTAATCTCGAGGACGAGGAAGTCGAGTTTGTCGCGTGGTCGGACCACGGCCCAGGTGGATTCGGCGTCAGCGCTCAGGAGCTGAGAGAGGGGTGGATGGAAGACATGTACGCTCTTCAAGGGAAGCGGTCAACCTGGTTCACGGGAAATGGGATTGCCGCGGACTTTACGACCATGTTGTGGAAGTTTAATGACGTGTTGTTGGATAAGATTGTGGAGGGGTTGTGAGCGGTTGATTTAGATGAAGCGGCGTGAAACCTGAGCGTAGAAGCTTTTGCACTGATACTTAAGGTAGTTAGCACATAATTGGTAAACAGAGCGATCAGGGGAGGTTATATACATCATTAAATTTAGGGAATGAGCATGGCGAGTGTCACGACCCAAGGGATAATTCTGGGTCCTGGGAGTCGAGAGTCAATAGGGCTCGAAGACGCTCCTGTCCAATTATTTAGGAGCTGGGCTTGACCAACCAAAAGTAGATCGAAATAATCGAAGTTCGTTTCTTTCGATCCAGGTTAATAGGAGTCTTGGCAGGAGGTGTATATATACGGAGGAACTGTCTGGTTGTAGACAGTTCTGTAGTATGCAATTCACACCGTGAGTTCTTAAGACCAAGCACTTACGATAGACAATTGGTGATCTTTGTTGTGACCTTTTGGCTACACCGAACCGTTATTCAGAAGCAGCCTTCAACCCAGTATCCCTTTCAGAGGTTCTAATCAGGGGTTTGTCACGCTTAGTTGCGCCGAACCATGCGTCTAGAAGTTACTTTCAGCTGTATATCCCTCTCAGAGGTTCTGGATAGAGGTTTTTCATAGCGGATCAACGTGTCAGCTGTGTCGCGGCTTGGTGGTGAAGGACGGGATAGACATGATGCAAGGTTAGGGTTGAGTACAGGAGCGGAGCTCCGACCGGGGTTGTATGAAGATGGAGCTGCAAGCCCACACTTCTTCCTTTCTTTTTCATCGTACAATTACATTGATAGACTGGCAATATTATTGGTCTTTGACTTACTTGAGCCTTTCATTCGTGACAAGCGTGGAGAAAGTAATGAACGTTGATACAGGTGTTTGCGCCATAATTGTTATATAACACGATGCACTTTATGAGGGTCCGTGTTATGGGGGTTGCAACTGTGGTTGTATTGTTTTTTCTTCTCTGTTCCTGCTCTCTTTTATAGACCTTTCTGCAGGATTCATTCTGCTACATGGTCAACAGACTATGCCTACCGCCAACTGAAGGATGAACTCCTCGCTAGTAAGACCCTTTTCTTTTTGACAATAATCCAGATGCTTCAGGCTGCGATTTTAACAGCCATGGGCTACCACTCTGCGAAGCTCCATAAAGCTCCAATTTGCAACTGACGGGCTCCCAAGTTTTGACTTGTGGATGTGAACTGTCCGGTGGTTGGCTAATGACGAGTATAGCACAGCATGCTTAACACTATATACCGTGTCACAGCTTCAAGGTTACCATGTGTTAAGAATTATAACTCTGGCAGGCCAGTTGAATAGGTCCTGCCGAGTAAGTGGAAGCAACAACCTGAGAACTCTAGGGTTTCTTGGACTGCGCTGTACGACGGTGTGCAATGTCACTGAAGGAAGACAGGCA
>MU866641.1:0-10708 GCA_033296915.1 Triangularia setosa | reverse complement strand
ATTAAATTGAACCCGAAAAATCCATAATTGAATTGGATTTGATTGATTGGATTGAAAAATTGCCAAGAAAAATTGGATTATTGGGAGCGCTGCTCTGATTAAATATGAGCCCGGACAGCAGGCACCGCTTCAGCCGCCGAAGATAGGACGTTTAACACTTGAAAAACCGACTTCAAGCCAGCCTACTAACAATCCTATTAACCCACTAGAATCCGTAGATAAATGGCAAAACAGAGTGTATAAGCTAGAATGGACTTTGCATGGGCTTTAGGGAGATCAGGACATATCTTGGAGAATGTATGCTTCAATCGGTAGTGGTTGCCCTTTTGGCTTAGCCGCCGGGCGTTAATAAATTGATTGATTGATTGATTGATTGATATACATGAGCTAATAATGCCTCTGCTGCTGCTGCCTGTAGCCTATTGCTTGTTTCACTTTCCATCAACTGGCTCAGAACTCGCAGTTCACTGTGTTGTTGGTTGTGATCCAGGCTGCGGGTGGTTGACGTGTGACACCCGGCCTACAGGGCACGGTTTTCTCTATGTACACAGCAGCAGAAGGACCGGCACACTCTTTCAACTTAGGGTAGAACGGAGTACGAATAAAAATGATAATAATAATAATATAGTACAAACGTCTTACAATGTTCCGTAATGCAGGTAGAGATGATGATAGGCTCACCCGCCGATATCGACCTTGAAACTTTCAACACACTTGGCACACAGTACCTCCAACCATCCTCTACTCCCTCAATCATAATACTCGTCCTCCACCACCACCTCCTCCTCCCCAACCAACCCAGCTTCCACTTGAGCCCAAGAAAGTCAGTGACACTAGAATCTTGATCACCATTGGCGACGATGTCTTTCGAGCGCTCCGCACTTTCGGCGTGGAGCTTGTCCTCTGGGAACTTCTCGGCCCAAACTGGCAGACACGCTACGCTTTGGACCTCTTCGCTGATGCGATCATCGAGTACGCCGGTAACGGCATGTACCGCGTCATCGCCGCCATATGTTTTTTTCCTATGGTCACTTCTCTGGGCGGGTTGAACGTCATGTTCTTCTTGCTTGCTTTGCTCCAGGCAACCTCCATCACATACCCCAACAGCTTTTCGACAAAGATCCCCCTCGCAAAGCTTGTTTAGGAATACACTCTTGACCTCGAGCTGGAATACTGGCTGAAATACCTCACCACCTCCGCTTTCATCGTGGCCGCGCTCTTCCTTCGGGCTGCTTACGAAACTGTCCGCTGGATTTTCCCGAGCATATGGCTGAGATTCCCCACCTTGCTGGCTCTGGCTGCAGAACTCTGGTATCACCGCACCTACCATTGCCAGTCCACCATTACTCAGACGGTCGCCCACTGGCCCCGGCCGATCATTCGAGAGATCCGCAGGTTTATGGTTTCTGTGCTGGGACTCGAAGCCACTCTCCGAATGTGGTATGTCTGTTTGGTCTGCCAATTCAAGACATGGAGCCTGGAGGAATACAAATACACGCTCCGCAACGCCGACAGCACCGAGTTTTGGCTTTTGCGGCTGAACCTGGTCTCTGACAATCCCAACGATAAACACCTCGTCCGCTGTTGGATGGCCAATGTGCCACTGGGCGAACGCTACAGCAAGAACACGTACGAAGCGATTTCATACCGATAGGGGAGCGAAGGCCGAAAATTTCCAATCGTCATGGATGGGAAGCGTTTTCTGGTCACGAGGACCGTGTTTGAGCTTCTTCAGGCATTGCAGGCCAAGGACAGAGGTAGATATATCTGGATTGATGCCATATGTATCAACCAGGGCCATGAACATACCTCTTCGGGAAAAATGACACCTCACGAAGACTTGGCCGAAAAGTCACAACAAGTTGCGTTAATGGGCTCCATCTACCGTAATGCAAGCCGGGTGATTGCCTGGGTTGGAGGTACGGCTAATGGGATGCCTACCACCCCGCCGATCCCAGGGGTAAAGACACCGACTCGATGAACGGCAACGCGGTGATGTATGATGCCCTGATTGGGAAAATCCTGACCGTGGGAGGGGCAAAAGATTACAACGATGCCCCCGCGACGAACGCTACATATGTCACCACGCTGCCTTCTGAACCATTTTCTATGCCCCATATTCAAGAGTTGAAGGGGAAGGGGATGAAGTACCCGAGGGCATACGCCAGCTCTGTCCTGTTGCCGACAGGGGAAGTCTTCATCACGGGAGTGGCAACCTATGCAAAGCAGTGGGCGGATGTCAACGCTACACTCGTTCCGGGGATGTTCAACCCTGACACGTTGGCGTTTGCATCGCTGGCTGAGATGCCCATTCCAAGGACATACCACAGCGTTGCTGTGTTGTTGTCTGATGCAACAGTGCTGACAGGGGAAGGGGGATTGTGCTGGCAGAAGTGCCTTGGGCCAGAAGATGTCACACGTCAACCACCCGCAGCCTGGATCACAACCAACAACACAGTGAACTGCGAGTTCTGAGCCAGTTGTCGGAAAGTGAAACGAGCGACGGGTTACCGGCGGCAGCAGCAGAGGCATTATTGACATGTATAATCAGAGAAGCGCCGTACTTGGAAGATGCCTAAGGTCATGGCAAGCACGGACCACCTTAAGAGAGATAAATACATGAGCAGAAGAGCAGAGCAGTGGGACGAAAAGATTCCTCATCAAGGATTTTGAGGCCACTGAAGATTATTAAAACGAATTGAGCCTATGTTGTTCCAAGCCCTGAACTCCAGCCCTTGTCACAAGAAGAGAGTCAAGCTGGATGCGGTGAAACTAAAAAAGCAGAAAGAGAGAGGACTGTACAAAATCCAGATACCCAATGACGGAGGGGTGGCGGTCCCGGGGTATTGGATGGTCTTCGCCATTTCAGTAGGGAAGGGGGGTATGAAGGTGCCATCAGTAGCAGAAACAATTTTAATCAAGGGGAAGTGATTGAATGAAAATTTATTACAGTAAATTCCACTCTGACAGAGATCCCGGTGAAGTGAAAGAATTACGATGAGTTGTCTCATGCAAAGGATAGAAGAGGACAGACACTGTCGAGTTGTCTAGCGGGAGATCAATGACCAAAACACTGATCCCAGGGTTTGACAAGTCTTTCTGCTTGCTTGAGAGAGGAGGTAGTTTGTGGGGTCGTGCTGCCTGTGCAGTGTGGAAGAATGCTGCTGGAGGGGACAAGAGTAGCACGCCAAGCGCTTTTCCATTAAGTCGAGGATCTATCACTCTGCTCGTTAGCGTTGAAACGTGCCTAGGGAAGAGGAACCTTACGAGCAGTCCTCCCACTGTTGCTATACGTAATCTGCGCCTTGGTATGCATCCGCCACTGACTAGTCTCCATAGCCTCGGTGATCACGTCTTGTAGTAGCACCTGCCTACGCCTCTGAGCAATCGAACGCCGCGCTTGATACCGAGACCATCATATGCTTGAGAAAGGTCCGTCGACCAAAACGCGCCAGCATCAGCGCCGACCCGAGTCCCTGAGTAGCCAGTGAGCTCTCGAATCTCACCACTGGCTCAGCGTCGACGATCTGGTTCGAGCTGTTATATATGATGGTGTTCTGGCCAGATGTCCCACAGCGGTAATAGCCCCATCGGACGTTGTTTTGGTGTTCACTCGGAAAGTAGCCTGGTGCGTTGTAGCTGTCTTGGCATAGTTATATTGGCCATCGTTCCCCCAAGGCGTCCAAAACAAAGTCACCAACATCGAGGTTGCCATCTGCCACTTTGTCAACAATAATCCATGACTATAAGCAGGAGTTACTTACGTGTTGCGTGTCCAGTCATCTTTCCCCCTTTCATGGCAACAAAAATGGCATCCGAATCTGCCCAGAAAGATCTCATCGACACCCACGCACCACTGGGGTCGGAAAAAGCCTTATCCAGGGGCAGCTGATCGTGCCATTCACCCTTCAAAGATTGATCATACCAGAGTATGGACATCGGGTCAGCCGCATCAGGCCTGCCCCTCCGAGACACACCATACTCTGGAATCCCATACTCGCTTCCGTAAAACAACAGCGAGTTGGCCGTAGCAGTGATCTTGGCCGGACCACAGTCCCCCATAAATGAACTTCTCCGTCATTCCCATATTGTAGATATGAAACAACCCCGTATCTTGAAACCTGGGGTGGCTGTCTAACATCTGAAAGCTACCCCTTAACGACGTGAGCAGTGCTGATAAGAGCTACGCATGTGCCCGAGTACCAAAGTACCAGTAATCAGGCGTCTCAACCCAGCTCCCACTCCCATCGATACTCCTCCCACAGTACCCCTCCACATTCGCCACCGCCTTGTCCAGCAACCTCCCGGCCACGCCAGTAGGATCATACCCAATCACCGCCAACCCTCCCACGGTAACACAATTCCAATTCCCCTTCACCCCCAAAAACCACTCTTTTCTCTCAAGCTCTCCAACCCCTTTCTCAGCCCCAAGTCAATCATACTCCACATGATCCCTTCCCTTTCCTCGGGTGTCCAAGCATCACAAAGCCAGTCATACGCAATCCCGAATGCAACCAAAAACTCCTCTACATCAAACCAATGTTCAGAATTCCAACTATCCCCCATTTGCCCAAACAAAGAAGCGGTTGAATTACCAGCCACGTGAACAATCTCCTCCCAAATGCGAGCTTTCCATTTCGTGTGGGAGGTCAATCGGCAGGCATACGCCGTTTTTTTATTCATAGCTGAACAGCTCTGGCGATGTCCAGCACGCCGCTGGTCATGTCCACTTTGTAGGCTGGTGAGGCAAGGGGAGCATCTCCTCTGCTTGCTGGAAGATGGTGTTGTCCCATTTTTGAGAGCTATTCATCGCTGGCAATCTTTTCTGGGAGGACATTCATCTTGAAGCGTTGATGAACAAACGGGGGTGGGTTGGGTTCAGCCGGTGTCCAAGAACGACAATTTCTTTGCTTGTGCTTGTGGCTGGCACTGGTGGTTGCGACAGTTTTGCGTGGAAAGTCGGCGTTGCTGGCGACGTCAAAGAAGACTGTAGGTAGAATGTCAGAACAGTAACTGAAATCGTTAATGCTGCTGCTGCCACAAAGACAGCTTTTGTCGTTGTTCGTGAGCGTTGTGGTGAGTGCCAAGACAGTGATAGTTTCACATTGGCTGGGTCCAAAAATGAAGCCTTGGCCCTCGGCCCCAGCCAGGAGATAAAGCGGGAAAAAAGATGAAGAGCTAGCAGGGAAAAATGAAAGAAACAAACCCTTCAGTTAATAATTCTTAATTATGCCATTCTTTTGGTGCAAGCGATTCGTTCATTTACGACCCAGGCGCGATGGTTTGCTTGTGGTGATGCATGAATAACTTCAAGTGGCGCTGCAAGAATTCACCCCTGGGACCCTCGCCTGCCTCGGGCTCACGCAGCGTTGAATCTTAGAATCCCCACACCGCAGCGGAAGGGATAGTCACAATCCCGAACAAACATTTTTACTGCTGATTTTGAGTTCCGGAGAACAACGGTCTCGAGGTGCATTAAAGGATCACAGTTTACAGGTGGCTGGCATGTGTGGGCTACAAAAGCTCGCTCACTAGCACCATATGACGTGACCGCAAATTGTGCCTGTCTGAGAAGGCAACAGCGGGATCTTGCTTGCATCGTTCTACTGTATGAACGGAGATAATAAAGTATGAAAAACAAAAAAAAACAAAAAGGCGGTGGTGGTGTTGCGAGTATAACGCGGAGCATCGGCTCCAGTGGTCAACACGCACGTGAGAACTGTTTCCCCCCTTGCATAAAATTTTTAATAGTGTGCCCCAAAGATAAAAAAGACACAGAGCAAACACGAGAATTTGCCAAAACATATTGTAATCTCCTCCGGGAAGGCTCGAACTTCCAACCTCCTGATTAACAGTCAGACGCGCTAGCCAATTGCGCCACAGAGGATTGTTGCTTATTATTCCAAAGAGGAATTACATCTCAAGTGCAAAATTCTCAGCTTTCCAACTTGCATCAAGCCCAAGAGACAAGCCTCTGCTTACTTGAAGAGTAGCTCGATACATTTGCCATTTAAAGTGTTTTACGAGCATGCGTTGTCCGGCCAATGGTGGAGTCTTTGGTTACCCCTGGGCTAGCCACCAAGCCCCTAAATCTGTCTTGGTGCAACCGCTTTGGACGATATCAAAGGCAGCAGAGCCGCAAGCCATGTTTAACGGGCCTACGCGGCACCTCGAATGTAGAAATTATCTTCCGCCCCACACTTGGGCATCAATATCAACGCCAGCCCGGAGTTGCATTCACACAAACACCACGGCTCTTGTGTAGTGTCTTCAACAAACAAAAAAGCGTGGCCGCCCGATACTGCGGTTTCCAACCTTACAGTCCAACCAAGGCGCAAGTAGGTAGAAACGCACCACGTTTCCATGCACGTGTCGTGAAACCAATGCCCGGCATAAATAGCTACTGTGTATCGTTTCTGCGCTTCGTCAATGACGTACAAGCGTGCGGGGAAGAGTAGTAGAAGAAATGGTACCTTCTGTATCAAGCCAAGAACCACATGGGTTGGTATCACGAGAGGATGATCATCGAGGCCCTCTCTCCATAATTCATTGCTCATTACTTTATGCTGCGTAATAATGCCATTATCAATATGAACCTCTTCCCCTCTCAAGCTCGAGCTGCTGCAGCGTCGTACAGTGCCCGTATATCGGCTTTCCATTGCGTTACATCCACACGCACCACGCGGCGGTCATAGGTCACAAGCCCATTGACCTCTCCTTCCACGTCGGACGTCTGAGTGTATACAGCACCACTGCATGCAAAGCGCTCAACCTGCTGCCGTAGCAGGTCGAACAACACGTGTGCACGGTAGTTATAAGATGCTTCATCGGCATGCATCTCATACGTTTCATTGATCGCCCTCACGGCCGCTTCGACTGGCCAGAGACTGTATCCTATGTCAGATTTGAATCATTGCAGCGATTGTGCTACTTACTGTTTATCCAATGGCCGATGACCAAGCCCGCCATACTCTCCTTGGAATCCGATACGGTTGGAGTCATATGGTGTGTTTGGCAGGGAGTAGAATGGTGTACCGCACTGCGGATCGGCATAATGGTGGTTATCCTAGCATGAAATTAGAATAATATGCAACTTTCCTTGAGGAGTTCACTCACATGATAATCACCGGCTCCGTGGTCATGCCAGCCTGTTACGGCATTGATCAACCGTGTGGGATCCAGCTGCCGAATGCGGTCTGTGATTTGGAACTCTGGATGGCGATCCGTAATTTGGCCCCAACCTTCGTTGTAAATAACCCAAGTGACGATGCTTGGGTAGCTTCTGTGTTCCTTGATCATGGTCTCGAGCTGACGCTCAAACTCAGCTTGCTCAGCATCGGTGGGTCGAGCATTGGTGTGGACTCTCATGGACGGCATATCCTGCATTACAAGCAGACCGAGTCGGTCACATGCTTCGTAAAAGAGGTCTGGTTCAATTTTTATCTGAAAATGGTCAGTCATGGATGGATCGCTGTCCGAGCACAGTGGCATGCTTACGTGTTTGCGAACCAAGTTCATGCCCAGACTTTTGATAAGCTCGAGATCATACACCATCGCTTCGAGTGTTGGCGGCAGGTGAAGGCCATCCGGCCAGTATCCTTGATCAAGTGGCCCAAATAGGTAGACGAATTTCCCATTCAGGAGAGGCCTCTTGATCCCATTGACAACCCCGGTAGAGATGGTGCGGAAACCCGTGTAACTCTCAACTTGATCATCCCCCATTTTGATTGTTACATTGTAGAGATTAGGCGTCTCAGGAGACCAGAGTTGCGGGCCGGGGACGTTGAACACAAACTGTCGGTCCGAATCCCCATCGAAGGTCCCCACCACTTCTCCTGATTTCGTGAACACCTCAATACGGATCGGGGTGGACTGGTTCTTGGCACTATGAACGGTGACAGTGACTATCCCTTTCCATTAGCAAGTATCGCTGGGTGGGTCAGCAAAAGACTTGCCGTCGCCTTCCATGTTGCCTGTCAGGTCCAGTGATTTGACGTGATTGTCGGGAGCACTTTCAAGCCATACTGGTTGCCAAATGCCACTGCAAGGCGTATAGAAAATGTGCGAGAGACGCTTTGTCTGCTTTCCTTGGGGAATACTTTGATCATCTGTCGGGTCAAAAACAAAGACCTTGCTTTGGTATAGGTTAGTATGTGGGATATCCCATGACACTGGTCAGCTTACAGCTCGTTTGGTCCATCGAGATTGACCTTGTCAGAGATATCCAAGCTGAACCGAAAATACCCTCCGCGGTGAAATCCAACCTCCACGCCATTGACAAATACCGTTGCTTCGTAGTCGACTGCTTCAAAGTTCAACAACACTCGCTTACCACCCCTCCAGTCAGCTGGAATAGTAAACGTTGTTCCAAACCACATGTGTGTCATGCCCTCTGTCATGATTCCGGAGATGGCACTTTCGATGCAGGATGGGACCAACACTTCTTGCCTGAGGGGCAGTTGAGGCGGACTCTTCACATCGCCGGCTCCTTGAGCTGGCTGATAAGTCCATATTCCGTTGAGCGACTGCCATGACTCGCGGCGGAGTTGAGGGCGCGGGTACTGCGGCCACGGGCTTGTGCCAACTTTGTCAGTCCAGGGTGTGTCAAGGTGAGGTCGTAATAGTTGGTACGGAATAGCCGCTTGTGCTGAAGGGGCAGGCGTAGCATTAGAGTATTCGATCGTCTTGGTCGCTGTAACTAAAACCGTAGTAAAGACGGTGTAGGCATCTTGAGCCCGGGCGGTGACAGCGACGGCCAAGAAGAGCAGGCAGAGGCGGGCGAAAAATAGGATAGGCATGTTCCTATTATAATGCTGAAACGATGTGGCTAAGGGAAAGCTGCCTTCGTTGGAGGAGAAGAAATCGAGAGGACTTTTATAAAGGTCAAGTCAAACCCGCAAGTGCGCCGTTGGAAAGCGAGTCGTGTGATGTCAATGTGGTTCGGTCCGTCGGTGGGAGCTTAATCTAAGAATGGAGCCGGGAAGGTCCCCAGAACCCAATCTAAAGAAGTCGTAGACCCGTCACAAGACAGGGGGGAGCAGTGTACTCTCCCAGATGATCTGCCAGTCATGGGGCAACAGGCCGTGTCCTGAACGGCAGGAGCAGCATGCATATCTCTCCCGTCTGAAGCACATGACCGCGTGCTCAATGTTGTTCAAGGTGTGACGTAGCGGAATTACAACCTCAGAGTGCCCAACAAGTCGAATTGGGAAGGCCAGGGCCAGTCCAGTATACTCTGCTAAATAGTTAGTTGGGTGATATGTCGTATCAGTCCCACCGCATCTTCGGTGCACCATGAGCGGGTTGCATTGCCATGAGGTGAGACACAAGGTATGACAGGCCGGCCCCGGTGAGAATGGAGGTTGGCGAGAACGCGCGCACGCAAAATGCAGGCGGATTCCCATCTCAGAAAAAGAAGAAAACAACTTTGACCGAGACACCGCCAAGCTTCCACTGTACGGCGGAGAAGGAGTCAATAATGATAATCCTGCATGAAGTAGGCAAGCAGTTAGACTCCAAGGTCCAGCAAAAGTTCAACTGTTGCTCTGTGCGTGGGGGCACTTGAAGGCTTCCTCACCGTGCTTTTCAAGGAAGGTACGTTTGATATTGGGATGTATTTCATAATCCAAATTCAAATTTGCACCTGCCAGCAGCTGATGAAGCTTGCCGCCAAGTTCAACAGCAACAGCTAGGGTCCACTTCCTTATCTAATCTAACTAGATACATGATATCCTGTATCACTGAGTGTTGCAGCTGGCTGTCGACATGCCCAACTTGTACTACACAGCTCGTGTGAAGTATGGGCCGGTAGGTAAAAAGCTGGGGACTTGAACCATGCCATTGCCGTGTCTGATACCCTTCCTGGCGGCAGGACCGAGCTTCTTGCCGGACTGGACGCTGATATGATTCCTGAGAGGTGGTTGAGGGCTTGTGTCGCGCATCTGGCGAGGGATCTCAAGGTGGGAGTTGTCTGTTCTGCTCAGTTGTTTTACAATGTTCCGCATAATGATCCGTTGAACCAGCAGAACTCTATCAACTGGCTATACATGGATATCATCAGGGACCATGCTGGGCTGGGCTGGTAAGTTATCCCTCGAACTCTTGAGAGGCGATGACTGATGGAAAACAGGAATCTCGGATCCGGCTTGGTTTTCCGGAGAGAGGCGGTGGATGATATTGGCGGGTTTCCCACTGACTGCCTGGTCAAGGACATCTAAAGCTCCATGTTGCAGATGGCTGAAGGATGGTGTTCTGCGTATTTGGCCGAGTCGCTCCAGTACGGCCTCGTTCCTGAAACATATGCTGCTCATATAAAGCAGTTCACTCGATTGGTATGTTGGCATTATTTCTCTCCACGTGTTATGACATGGGGCTAACGAGAACATTATATCGGAGGAGATCAAATGTTTGTCAACTTCAAGGGGTACCTCTCTCAGAAGCTCACAAAGCGCATGACCCCTGCCGCCAAACTCGTCGGCTTCTCCAGCGGTGTTAACGTCCATGCGAAGGCCCAACTAGCCGCTCTCTTTTTACTACTGACGTCTTTCGTGTTCCTGACCGGTACTGTCACACGTCAACCACCCGCAGCCTGGATCACAGCCAACGACACAGTAAACTGCGAGCTCTGAGCCAGTCGTTGGGAAGTGAAACAAGCAACAGGCTACAAGCGGTAGCAGCAAAGGCATCATTGGCTCATGTATAATCGGAG
>MU866640.1:0-10721 GCA_033296915.1 Triangularia setosa | reverse complement strand
GAGCGCCAGCAGATGCGTTTGCAGGGTTCCAGAGCTGTCAAGGTAGTGTCCAACTACCGCCAACAGGGCGATAGAGTTGGTCGAGGTCCACAGGTTGAAAGAGAGGTGTTTCTTAAACGCCGTGGATGATGCCAAAGCCCGCTTGAGCAAGGGTGCTTTCCCGGCCAGGAGGTCAGATGGTTTCCAAGGGTGGGTATCCGCAAAAGCATAAAAATCAGGGGCTAATAATTGACAATTCGCCAATCAATCAGGGTGCTCGGATTGGATTAAATTGAACCCGAAAAATCCATAATTGAATTGGATTTGATTGATTGGATTGAAAAATTGCCAAGAAAAATTGGATTATTGGGAGCGCTGCCCCAAAGATGTGGCTGACCTAGCGCTATGCAATAATGCCTCAGGAATCAAGTCCTTGAACTCAACAACTTCTCCTAGAGAAGACAACAATCAAGATGAGATCAACCCAGTCGTTGCTTTGGCGCCCCAACAAGGTAGGGTGAACAGAAAGGTGCCTCCTTCCTCCACGGTCTCGACTCACCTTAACTTCATGAAGCACAGACCACATGTTTTTCTCCTGCTTCCACCTGTTGAAACCCTGAAGACAACCTGGTCGATCTACCACCACAAGATGCCTTGAGGCTGTGGTGTTGTGACGCTGTCACAGCATGCCAAATACCAGGGCAAGTTTAATCCGACATCGACGTTTATCGGATGCAATCTGAAGAAAAAAGTTTATCACAAAACGAAACTTGCTTGATATTTTTATCTGCTGAATGTCAAAGACGACAAGATTAGGTCGTGCAAACTTGATATATTGAGGTGGTGGGGAAAGCTGTTGCACAAAGTTATTTAAAATTTACAAGCATCAATGTGATTACTTGGCAAGGAATCTAGAATGGAATAAGGCCACGTCTGAACCAAGACCATAGCTCCGCCTAACTAGCCTGGAATATCAGCATCAAGTTGAACACAGGTAGGAAACTCCCTTGTGACTATTCACACTTTTTTTGACTGACCGAACAAGACTTGCCGCCGTCAGTGGCTTTTTTATCTATCCGACCACGCATGAAGCCATCATACCCTAAAGTGATGATCCGCCAAGAGGCAAGGTCCTCTGTCCAGTCCCCGCAGTTTTATACCACATCGTACCATGGAAGATGACACCCATCAAGAATATCAAAGCCAATCAAACAGTGGCTGACAGCAGAACCAAGCTCGCCGGATGTAACGCTCACCTCAGCAACACGCAGGTGAAGCGCATATTCCCAATCTGCAAGATCCGATCACCGGGAATAGATAGCGAATAAAGCCGATTGTCAAAAATGACATCCTGTTCCAAAGCCATGGCGCTCAATATACATACTAGCTGGTAGCCAGCCATATCACATCTTCCGCTTGCTCTTCAAACGTTTGACCGGGTCTGGTCTTATTTCCCCTGCGGAAACATCTACACCATGGACCAACTCGTCAAGCGCCCCCTCTTCCCGACACCCGACAACCTCGACCTCATCCTCCCCTGCCTCCTCGCCGCAATAGCCGGTTTCCTCGGCCATGTCCTCTGCTTTCGTAAAGGTTTCCACGATACCAATGCACTCCGCATCCTCCTCGTTCACTTTACCTCCTATCTCACGCTGACAGCCTACTCTACCACCAACCTCGACCTCCTACCCGGGTTATTAACCTCTACCGCGATCGCCCTCTCTTATCTCTTCACGCTCTTTAGCAGCATCATCATCTACCGCCTCTTTTTCAACCCCCTCCGTCACATCCCGGGCCCCTTCATCGCCAAGATCACGAAGCTCTATGGCCCTTTCACAGCCCGCAACGGCCAAATGCATCTCGAGCAGACGAAACTATTTAAGAAATACGGCAACTTTGTCCGGGTAGCCCCTAACGAGGTCTTCATGCTGTCGGTGGAAGGGATACAAAAAATTCACCTGAGAGAAAGCGGGTGCAGGAAGTTAAACGCAGGGTTGTACGATGTTATCCACTTCAAGGGGGCGTACAACCTCAACTCGGTGCTGACGAGGGAGGAGCACGGCCCGAGAAGGAAGGTTTGGGAGAGGGCTTTTACTTCCAAGGGTAAGATAGGCTCTTTTGATATGGATGGAGAGCTGGCGGGACTGACAAGTGTGGTGTAGCCCTCGCGATTCACGAACCCAAAACACGAGAGGTCTGCCACACGTGGTTGGACAAGATTGCGAGTTTCGACGGCGCCCCGATCAATACCTCGCTGTTTTCGCTGCTGATCCCCTTCGACCATATGGGCAAGGTTGGGTTCAGCTATGAGTTTCGGTCGATTGATGCAGGGAAGGAGAACAGGATGTTGCACCTGTTGGAGAGCTTGTTTGGCCAGTTTGGGAAGACGGGCGAGTTGTCGTGGCCGCTGAGTATCGCCAAGGACTTGAACTTGGGCAAGGAGGCGGCGGAGTTTGACGAGTTGACTATTGAGATGGCTGATCGTAGAGCTGCTGTGAGTTTGACTGCTTCTCTTTGTGGGAATAAAGCTGACCAAAGAATGGGAGAACAGGCTGAAGACAACAACAAGGGCGATATTCTCCAACATTTTTTGGACGACATGAGATCGGAGAAGCCCATTGCATTCAAGAATAAGAACATATTTTATTCAGACTCAGCTCTCGTCCTAATTGGGGCTACGTAAGTCTGCCTCGCCATTCTCTATGTGGGGTGTGCTTTGGCTGACTTTTATCTCCAGTGACACCATCGGTGTGGTGCTGTCCTACCTCTTCTACCACCTCGCCCAGCACCGCGCCTATCAAGATCTCCTCCACTCCTTCATCAAGGGAATCTACGGCCGAACTGTTCCCAACGAATTCACAAATCATGACCTTTCCAAGATCCCGCTGTTGGACGCAATCATCAATGAAACAATGAGACTTGATAACCCTGTAGCAAACAACGGACCAAGGCTAACACCGCTGGAGGGGATAACAGTCGACAAGATTTATATCCCGGGCGGTGTGGCTGTCAGAGTGCCCGGATACGCGCTACACCGTAGCGAAGAGTTTTACCTCGCACCCAATGAGTTCAAACCGGAGAGGTGGCTGGACCAGACACAGTATGTAAAGGATCGTGAGGCTTTTATCCCGTGGCTGGTCGGTCCGAACAATTGTGTTGGCAAAAGAATGGGGATGACTGTGATTCGGTTGGTGTTGGCGTATACTACATTAAAGTACATGTGGGGCTTTGCGCCGGGAGAAGATGGGAAGAGGATCTACTCAAAGTCGAGGGATAATCTGATTCTGAAGGCTGGGCCATTCAATGCTGTGTTTACGCCTAGAGTACCTGGTGCGCCAAGCTATGTGAAAAAGTAATCATGATGAAAGGCGGGTTTGCAAGGAATAATACATATATATGATTCTACGGTACATCACCCCATCTCCAGAGCCCCTCTTCCCATCAACTTCTTAACTGGCTCCGAAACGCGTGTGAGGCTCTGGTCATCCGGCAAGGCATTAACCCAATTCCCGTGAATTTGCCCATCTGTCCTGAAAGGCAGCTGGACAACCGCCACTGGCTTTGCAAAGTCCTTTGTATCCAACACAACTAAGTCACTCCTGTTCATATCCATTCTCTGAATCATCCCCAGCACCCAGTCACCACCCTCAGGAGCATTCTTTGACATCGGCACAAAGATCGGCTCTTCCACCGTGCATCCCTGCCCGGGATCAAACAAACTAACCTTTCCACTCAGCTTGTCAAGCAGTGCATATGCGTGCATGCCAATAGGGAGATTGGAGGGATAGGGCCCTGATTTCCCGAGGGAATGACAAGACGATTAAAAGTTCCGTTGAGCTCCTTGGGTATCTCACCATAGGCGACAAGATCGGCCAATTCTCCTTCGAATTGACTTAGAATACTACCGTTTCCGAACGGCTAACGCACATTGGACCATGAAGAGTGTAGGCCAAAGAATCCATTTGGGCCTTTAGGATCGGGTAGTGGAAGGGGCATAATGAGAAAAGTTAGCGAAGAACTGACAAAAATGTTGATAGCATGCAGACCTGCCTGAGCCACCGATGAGGGCTATATACATGTATCGTCCTCAAGACGACCTGTTCGACATCCTCCTCTTGTCGTCGGTGCGGCTCATCTTTGTGGATGACACCTGGAGCCTGGTCCGTCAGCTCGGAATGGAAGGCTCACTTTATTCCGAGACCCTGAAGGTCTTATCTTATAATTAGTTCATGCCTGCCTGGTACCCCGCAATCTGCATGCTGTAAAACAGCTCCCTGCCACTTGTTACACCAATGAAAACAGCAGTAATTACTATCATTTTCTGATGTCAACCATCTCAATGGTGACAATGTGGAAATACCTCTCGGCCAACGGTGCTCACCAAGATTCTGTGATACTTTGTATTGACACCAGGGACTCAGTGGAAGAGACGCATGATCTGAAGATGGAGAACGTTGATGTCGCGCTCCTTTCCGAGCTTCGGTAGTTGTTCCAAAGCAGCTTGAATTCCACGCCCTGTGGCAACGTTTCTTGCGGAAATTCCATTTGTGAATCTCAACTGAATCAAGTAGGTATGATCAAAGCGATTCTTATCTTATTGTCTTACTTGCCAAAACCCCGACGAAAAGCTGTGGAACGTCAACAGTAGAAATCATCCAATGCCGCATAATTCGCCAAGACCTTTCTGCCATGGTGTTGCGCCCACGCAATCCAGGCTGAGATCTTGAAGATGCACCCTGTTGCCAGGCTGAGAGCTGTTGGTAGGAATAGCTACCAAAAATGATTGAATTATCTCTCCCTCTATCTTCCTTCAAAGCCAGAGAACCTTCATTATATCTGTACATGGTGGCAACGTTGATGGCACATGGTACCATCTAGTTCAGCTCCCCTGAGCTTGGTTGACCAGAACCCCTTTCTGTCTGACACTAGCTAGCTAGGAGTTAGATACCCCTGTATGAAGCTATCACCCCTCACTTCAGCTTGACACATGGCCTAGCGCACTGCAGTACTGCCTCAAGAATCAAGGCATGAATTCCAGCATTCCTCTATCGTCGCGCCACGAAAGGCAACTTCAAATCGGGACCAGGAAGCACCTCTCGAGAGATATGTATCTGTGTGATACGTGATCAGGGTACAGCACCAGTTTACCTCTACAACTCAATCATTTTTGTTTCTGTCATGACCATGACATTTCTTCATGCGCAACACGCCGTCATGCAGTTGTAAGAGTTCCTTGCCACCACCGAATCCATTGTGTGCTCAAGCCCATATTTTGCACTCAAGCAAACACAATACCTCCTACATACGGCGGCTCTGCCCCAGTAGTTGGTGGCAGTGTCATCTTCGACCTCCACCGCATGAATAAGATCATCCAAATTAACGAAGAATACGCCTTCGCCATCGTCGAGCCCGGTGTCACGTTCATCGATCGGAACGAGGAGATCAAAAAACGCAAGCTGAGCCTTTGACTCTCGGTACCGGCTATTGGGCGGGATTTCTTCCAGTCGAATTATGGTTTGTTCCTATTGACGACAACGAGTGTGATAACAAGATGGCTTACCCGAGGCAATAATAACGTGCGTGATAAGCGAGCAACCCCTTTGCCACCACCCCACAACATCTATCCTAAATTACACAACCACAACACGAGGAAACTATAATGACTGAACCAGAAACAGATGAATCAGATGATTCTGCAATCTCCTTGCATGTTATGTACTGTTACGAAGATGGGAATCCAGTTTTCTCCCGCCCCAGAAGCCTACGCCCGAACTCTCGTCGAAGTGCCCGAGGAACCTGATCTTTCCCCGCTGGTTGGCGCCATGACCGATTTGATGCGCCGCTGCATTGTTACCAACCCCCCACATTTGTTCGACAGGATGACTTTGATCATCGGCGCAGCCGGCATGGACCCCGAGATTGCCAAAATGTTCAGGCAATACGGCAGCTTTGCATATCATATTCCTCATGAGCTTATTGACAAGATTTCTACAACATTGGGATTGCCAGCATAACGAGTCGACTTTGCTCTTTACGGGCTACCAGAAGATCAAGCGGGTTTGTTGGAGGCTGTCAAGCGGCGACTCACGCAGGTCAAAGGTACTAAACTGACATTCGAGACCTTCACTACTGTTCCTGGAGTTTTTGAAAGGCGAGGATCTCTCACCTGAATTTCTTCCCCAAAACGGGGCGCCCAGTATTGACCATGCTTTGTCTTTCTCGTCGAAAGACAATAGCCTGTGACACAACTGCTACTCGCCCGTTCTTCCACTCGGGACGCGGGCTTTACGAGTGGTACGCCGGGGCGAAGAAGATCAACAAGGATCACAATCTCAACGTCGTCGCTGATTTTCAGGCCTTTGCCCGCCACGTGATCAGCATCAACTTGGTCACGTTCCATCCATCTGCCAAGGCATGGTTTCACGATGTTCAATATACTCTCATGGAGGACTCCAAAAAGAAGGGTTATTTGGAGTACCGCACCCACATCAGCTTCATGGATACAACCGCTGCTAACCAGACATTTAACAACAATGCATTCGGGAGGTTTACCGCCATGTTGAAGGATACCATCGACCCTAGTGGCATTTTATCAACGGAGAAACAAGGGATCTGGAATTCGACTGTGAAACTAGAGAAATTGGGGCTTGGAGACAAATGGTCTTCGTAGGGTGACGATATACATGTCTTTAATTCATGTCTAGCTCTTTGCTATCGACAGCTTTTCAGTCCAACCTGCGTTCCGTGAAATTCCTACGTCTCGTAGATGTATCAAGTGATATCTTACAAAAGAGCTGGTGAATGTTACCCCAGTCCCTCTCTCTGGTGGGCAACTTGTGGACAAAACGACACCACGGGCAGCTAAACTACAACGCACACCTCAAAGGATGTTGACTCGAAAAGATAGTCAAGAGACCTTTAGGAATAGTGTTCCAAGATATCTGGCAACATTAGAAGCTGGTTAATAGACGTTTGAATTCAATCAGAATGCCTGTGTTTGGGTGACAGTCCCTATTTTTAGTTCATGAAGCGATGGGCTCCCTTTTGACATTCGAACTCCTCACTCCCCCGAGACAGTGTTCAAGAGATGGTAAGGATAGGGATCCATGGAATATGATTGCCAAAGTGGAAATATATACCCCACACTTGACGACAAACAGCTACGACAGGGTGATATCTAAGCTGGAGGTGCGCATTCGAACCCCAACACCCCAAGCCTCAAGCCCAACTACGGCACCACCTTGGCTCTCCCAAGCGCCACACAACCCTCGAGAAGCAACCTCCCAGTCAGAGCTTATTAAAATTCGGATATCAAACCACCAGGGTAGTTCTCCAACATCTATGATGACTGCTATGGATCAATTAGCTAAAGGTACAATGGCTGTAATGGTGGCTCTTCTACATACGGAGGTCTCGGCACTGCAAAAGGCCAATGAGGCACTTAGTAAGAGACGGAGAGCCAAAAAAACACGTGTGAGGCTTGGAGGGTCAATTATTGTACAAGAGGCACAGGATCTACTGGATCAGAAGGCTGTGAGTGAGCAGATAATCCAGGAAAATCGACAAACTGGTAGTAGTGCAGGGGTCTCGTACGAAGACTCGGTGCTGTGGTGCGGCAAGCCTGGCCATAATGCACGCACCTGCAAGGAGGCTGCAGAATCATCTGATTCATCTATTTCTGATTCAATTATTGTAGTTTCCTAGTGTTGTGGTTGTGTAATAGAGGATAGTTATGGTGGGGAGGCGGAAAGTGTACGACTCGCTTGTCTGTACGACTCGCCTATCACGCACGTTAGGGAAATTGCGCGACTGCATATTATTTTGTTTTAGGGGTTAACAGTGCGTTGCAAGGATATTTCAAGTTTCCGCACGAGCCAGGCGGGAACAGCACACGGCATACCTATAAAGAAGATTTTGGTCTTTTTCTCTAGGCGCCACTCAAACGGCCGAGGAGGCTCCATCATTAGACCGCTTTCCGTCATCTTAAAAGGATCATGTGCTAGTACCGGTCAAGATCTGTCGGCGCACCGGCTACTTGATGCTCTAAGTTGTGGAATTATTCGCTAACAGGCCGACGACCGCGGAGCAACCCCGCCCGCCTCCTCTTTAAGGGATGCTGCGGTCTTTATACGTAAATACTAAGAACTAAAACTTAACACACCAATCTTCCGGTATAAAGCCAGCACATCGTTAGAATAGCTGGCCCAGGACTTCTTGTTAAGCAAACGGCCACACCAGAAACCAAACCAACCGAACCATCCTACTCCACAGCATGCATTCAACTGTCTTCATTGCAGGATGGCTCCTAGGGCTCGCCTCGTTGGCCGCAGCTTTTGTCAGTCCAGACAGCACCGGGCGTCTTCCAGCCATGGGCTGGAACTCGTGGAACGAATATGAATGCAACATCAACGAGGACGTCTTCATCACCGTTGCCAGACAGCTGGTGGCCTTGGGGCTCAAGGACCTCGGCTACCAATATGTCAACATCGACGACTGCTGGAGTGACAAGAAACAAAGGCGCAACACGAGTACCAACAAGCTGATTCCTGACGCCCAGAAGTTTCCTCGCGGAATTATCCACACCGCTGAGCTGGTTCATTCGATGGGCCTTAAATTAGGAATCTACAGTGATGCGGGTTGGTTTGGCCTGATGTTACTTACAAGGCAGGTCATCGACCACGACTAACGATAGTCTTCTAATAAAGGCACTGATACCTGCGGAGGCTACGCGGGCTCTCTGGGATACGAAGAAGTCGACGCCGCGACGTTTAGCAAATGGGGCATTGATTGTAAGTTCCCCCGATCGTATGCTGTTGTGCAAGACTCACACCACACCGCAAAGATCTCAAGTACGACAACTGCAACGTCCCTTCTGAGTGGGCCGACGAATATGAGTATACCCCTGAGGGCCCGGGCAGCAACGCTCCCACCGGCTACGACTGGGGCACCTCCAACACGGCCAAGCGCTACCGGGCCATGGGCGACGCTCTCCAAAGACAGAACCGCACCATCCAATACTCGCTCTGCGCCTGGGGCCACGCACACGTCGAGCAATGGGGTAACACCACCGGCCACTCCTGGAGAATGTGGGGAGACATCATGCCCGCGTGGAAGGGCAAAGAGAAGTGGAGCTGGGGTTTGATGCCTATTGTGAACCAAGCTTCGCTTTTCTGGGAGTCGACCGACTTTGGAGGCCACAACGACTGGGATATGCTGGAAGTCGGCAACGGCGACCTGACGCTAGAGGAGAACAGGAGCCACTTTGCCCTGTGGTGCGCGTTCAAGAGCCCCCTGATTATTGGTACCCCGCTGGATACTATGAGAGAGTCTATTCTCGTTATCCTGTCTAATAGGGAGCTGATTGACTTCAACCAGGACCCCGTTTATGGCGCCTCGGCTATGCCCTACAAGTGGGGTAACGAAAGGCCCGCCGGTACATCAGACATGGAGCATCCTGCTGCGTTCTGGGTGGGCACGTCGATCAAAGGAATCCATATTTTCTTGCTCAACACCCAAGACACGTCGGTACAGATGCGTGCTGTATTTGCCGAGATCCCTCCCTTGCAGGCCGCTGCAAACGACGAGTATCTCGTCCATGATATGTGGACCGGGAAGGACCTCGGGACCTTCAAGGAGTACTTTGAGCTTGAAGTCAAGACGCATGATACTGCCGCGCTGAGAATCACAATGGTCGATGGTGAGTAAATGTCCCGTTGTATTGTCTGATAAGCCAAATCAACTGCAATCACTGACCTCGAGTTCTAGGAAAACATCCCAATGTCAGCTGGTCCCCGAAATAAGCGAATGTTATTTCCGGGCATTCAAGCTTGTACGACATCCGTTTACTCGCGGTGCCTTCCAGGTCATTACCCGTGGGCAGCGAAAGGTTTATTGGAGCTGAGATAATGGTTTGAAGGAAAAGCCCCGCTTACTTAGTGTATCCGTCTATCGGAGCCAGGGTGCCCTAGATATAAAATTAGGATGGGAAACTGAGCGGGTTGGGGAGAAATTCATGGGCTTTAAGGAGATCAGGACATATCTTGGGGAATGTATGCTTCAATCGGTAATGGATGCTGAGCCACCGGGCGTTAATAAATTGACGTGACGTGACGTACCTACTTTTTATGGGCATCCAAGACCCCGTTTTCCCTTTTATCGTTCCCCACAACTTCCAGCGGCTGAGTTGGCTACAGTGGCTTGTATCACTGATAAACCCTGTGGAGTTCCTCGCATTCGACTGATTCCAGTGGTCAAGAACACCATGGTTGCTGAGCTTGACCATTGTGGTAGAGAGCTCTGTAGCTCCCTGTGACCGCTGTGGGCGTTACGGGTGTTGTGGCTTGAAGTCTTTGCGTGCTGTGAGGCACAAGGAGAAAAATACTATAAAATCCACAAATAAGTGCTGTATTTCAACATTTACTTTCCTTTTTCCCTCTTCAGCTTACTGTTCAATCAAACTGTGGTTGCTATCAAAAGGTACAAGTGAGTCAAGCTTGCGGCTTGACTCAGATCAGCGGTGTATATATAGTGATGTTGCTAGGGCACTGCGCGCCAGTACCATCTGTCACACGTCAACCACCCTGGCCTGGAGCACAACCAACAGCACAGTGAGCTGAAAGCTCTGAGCCAGTTGTTGGAAAGTGAAACTGTTGGGGCGCCAAAGCAACGACTGGGTTGATCTCATCTTGATTGTTGTGTCTTCTCTAGGAGAAGTCTCTGCAGTCGCACTTGTGGAGAGTGCT
>MU866639.1:0-10735 GCA_033296915.1 Triangularia setosa | reverse complement strand
CGGTCTGGGCTCTATTCCGTCGGGTACGGGCAGGCTCTATTGTCAAGACGTAGCTCAAAGAGCTACAAACAGGTCTCGCGGCAGCGAGATGCAAAGTCATGCAAGTCGCATTGGCCCGTGCTCTGCACTTGGTCCGAGAAACGGTCGTGGACAGCGTATCCGTCTCTCCCATTCAAGGGATGAAATTCCCAGTCGATCCTCGAGAATGGATTCCAAGAGCCATAGTAAATAGTAAGCTCTTTTGTATAGACGGCAGATAAGGAGTCTTCTGTTATAAATTGACGGAATTCACTAAGGCAAGACGACGTGTTTAGCTGAATCTTTAGCAAAACGCATTCCTTAAGATAGCACACAGATAATCTTTATTTTCGGCTTTAGAGATCGGAGTGGTAAATGTCCAGATATGCAAAAAATTATGCTTCATGATCATTCCGCCTGAGAGCCTGAAAATACGAGCTCAATGTACCGAAGTACCTATATTTTTTACCGCCCGTTTTATTTTCGATTTTTGTTTTCTGTTGGCGCTTATATGCTTCAGGTTCATTGGAACACTGAGGGGTTTGAATGCAAAGATAGGGAGAGAAATCTTCCTCAATTCTTGGCAGTATGTCTTCCGAAATCTGGATCGGATTTCCCTGGAAATGATAGTCTGGGTTGGAGGGTGAATTTTCTGGGGTGTGTTTTTGGGATGGAGCAGAGGTGGGATAGGAAGCCTGTTTGGAAAAATGTCGTGGTGGCGGAGGGGTGGAGGGTAAGGGTGGTGGATAAGAGCAAGTTGCGGGGGGGAGGAGAGTTATTGTATAACGGGTCGGTGAATCTGGATCAACATTCGAGATATCAGTTCCTGCCTAATGGGCGTCATCCGAGGGCGAGGCCGCTGTATGATGCCGCGGGGAGGTTTATTACTATCGGATTGGGGAAGGAGGTTGTTTTGTTCCCTATGTTGGATAGGGAAAGGGGGATTGATGAGGAGAGGTAGAGGGGGAGGGGGAGGCATAGGATATCGAAGGAGGGGAAGGGGAAGAGAAGGTGCTTTAGTGAGCCGCCTCCGGGAGCGTGGATATCGGTTGTGTTTGTTGGGTGGAATATGAGGTCGCTTATAAGGCTCGGGGAGATTCCCATACCAAAAACAGGGTGGAGGGTGTTGGAGGGGCGGACAAGGAGGAGGAGTTTGAGTAGGGGGGCTGTGACGGGGATGTTTGATTGGGATGTGGACATTCCTGCTGAATCAGGAAAGGAACCCGAACCAGGCCAGGTGAAGGTTTGTGAAAACTGCGGTGACAGTAAGCACACCATGAGGGATTGCACACTCCCCTGCGGCCACTGCGGCGGTTGGTCACCGGGTGAATACGATTACTTTCTGGAAGAAAACGAACGCCTTCAACCCGGGGAGGATTTTCCAGACGAGCCGGAGGAGAGCCACTTTGCGTCGGAGTGCCCAACGGCCAAAAACAACAGGTGTAAATGTATGCCTTTTCCGGTTTATCACACGGCCAAGAGGTGTCCGGTGAAGTGTCGTTCGGGTTGTGGGCATCCCGACCCAACAAGACACAAGGGGAACGCGATGATGTGTGGTTACCGGTGTTGTATGTGTGGGATCAGGAACTCGCATGTGGGGAAGGATTGTAGGTTGAAATGGTGTCGGTGTGGGGGGGCGCATTTGGGGCAGGATCACGGGTGGAATCCGACTTGTCGGAAGGAGGGGTGTGATAGGTTTTTGTGTGGAGTTCATTGTCAACAGTGTTTTGAGACGGAGAGGCCGTTTGATGAGAAGACGAGGAGGTGTTGGAAGTGTCGGGGCTTGGGGGAGAGGCCAGAGGTTTGGGGGAAGGAGGGTGGGAAGGAGAGGAGGAGGTGGGAGAGGAAGGTGGAGGAGGTGAGAAGGGTTTTTGCGGGTGGTTCGAGTGATGGATTGAAGGCCCAGGAGAAGGAGAAGAAGAACGAACTAGTGGAAGGGGCAGCCAATACCCACAATGGAACAGAGAAGAGCAAAGCAGACAAAAAGTCAGGTTATCAGAGCATCTTTGGGGGTGGGACTGGCCAGGGTGATACTTGTCCGTGTATGGCACCTGCCAAACCAGAGAGCTGCTCAGGCTGAGAGTGAGGTGGAAGAGGTCCAATTCATATCCAGGGGGTGATCAAGCAGCAAAAAAAAGAGCAGATAAACAAGATCTATTTATTATTATTATTAATATTAGCAAAATATAATAAAAACATACAACATCAGGAATTCCCCAGTCGTCACCGACCTGAGTACTAATCTGACCCTTAACTGCTTGACGAGGGGAGAGCGAACGGGATCCCGTATTTTCAGCTAGGTATGGTCGTATGTGATAGTTTGAAGTGGAAATTAGGTTTGTGTAGGAGGTTGTGGTGAGATGATGTTGTGTTTTGATTAATTACAGACCGTTCCGAGTGTTAATAATATAGTATTAGGTAGTATAGTATTATAGGGATCTATCTGTACAGGACTTACGATCTTCAAAGATAGACCAGTCACGATGTGAATCAGGTTTGAAGCTGCATAAGGTGCTAGGTATGGAATATGTGGATAGGTACCTGGCTTCAGATGGAAAGAATGGAACACAAAGGGAAACACAAAATGTGCTCGACGACTTGCTTGAAAGGTGCCACGTGGTTTGCATAGGTACCTACCTAAACATTATACATCCTCTGTGCCCTGTTCTCTGTGTAACGTGCACACACCAGCAGTATTTGTGGTGTGTGATAAGGTGTTTGCCCTGCCCGCTCTTTGCCCCCAATCACACAACAAACACCCATCGGTCAACGCAAGGCACTGTCACCAATTCATCGACGGACGAGTTGTTACTGCTCAGTCAGCAACAAGAGAACCGAAGTCGAGCTCGAAAAATGCAAGATCTATATCGCCCCCTCGACATTTCCAAGAACGAGATCCGTCTCCTTTCCTTCGAAGACACTGCCGACAGCGGCACGGTATCCCTTCTCCTACAACATGTGTCCTTAAACGACATGAAACCCGAATATACCTCTTTCTATGACGAGAATGCGTCGGCTATGGGCGCCTTCCAGATTTGCAAAGCCTGGAGCGACCGACACGAATTCTTGCTCGTTGCACCCAAGCGAGAGATCCACGACGCCGTCGCAAGATTTACCTGGGGTGATTACATTTGCTTGAGCTATACGTGGGGGGACGACGCGGGACAGAGTGCGACGGTGGTCGTCAACGGCGTTTCCACAGCTGTGAACAAACATCTCGCAGCCGCGTTGCGAGACGTGCGGGAAAGCCACGAGGGTCAAATCGGCATGAAAGTCTGGGTGGACGCCTTGTGCATCAACCAAGCCGACGTTCCTGACCGGAATGCCCATGTGTTGCGTGTGAGGGACATATTCGGCGGGGCTTTCTCGGTGATGGCCTGGACCAAGGAGCAGCGGGACTTGGAGTTTCTGGGGCTGGGTCAGCCTGGGGAACATCTTGAGCTTTGCAACGTGGTCTTCAAATTGTACGGCAAGCGGGCTCTGGAGGAAATCCTCGGGGTTAAAGAGCGCGGCTGGGGGGTTGACGACGAGCAGTATGAGGAGGTTATGGGGCTGGTCCGGATTCACAATGTCGATGTCCTGGTTTTTGACCAGTTCTATTGGGAAGATTCTGATGATTCTGATGACTTTGGATCTGGCAGAGTGCACTTGCGAGACGTACTCGCCATGGAGCTGATGCAGCTGTTTCGGAAGAGATACTGGTCGCGGTTGTGGGTCATACAAGAGCTGGCAGTTAGCCCCACGACGTCAACGGTGTGGTGGGGCAAGTTAACTTTCGACTTGTCGACACTACAAGCCGTATGCGAGATTCTTCATGCCCAGTCCAAGACCGAAGAGTGCATGCACGCGGAGTTTTGGCAAGAGTTGAAGCCGAGATTTGATCTTTTGGCATTTATTTCTACATGGAGAGAACTGGAGGCTGCACCGGCGGACCAAGGCCGCCAACTATTGGACGCTTCCATCCAGGAGCTGAAGCAACTTGAACAACACGCGGCTTGCTCGCTTCCACAGGACAAAGTTTACGGTTTGCTCGGGCTGTTTCCATTGTCCGTGACGTCCGCCGTGACGATTGACTACACCCGGGAGTCTGCTGACGTGGTCGGAGAGTTTTTATCTG
Source organism: Triangularia setosa (assembly GCA_033296915.1). Taxonomy (NCBI): domain Eukaryota; kingdom Fungi; phylum Ascomycota; class Sordariomycetes; order Sordariales; family Podosporaceae; genus Triangularia; species Triangularia setosa. The sequence goes on along the minus strand of MU866639.1, from coordinate 6,600 downwards.
CGGTGCCGGAATGGGAAGCATCAACCGTGAACTGATCACGGAATAGATAGGATCTTTTGGAGGGAATGTTTTGGGACGCAAAAATGTGTGGGCAGACTGATGACACTGATGATGGATGTGGAAAGAAATGAAGCAAAACGCAAGTTGCTCAGGCTAGAAAGGACGAACAGGACCAAGACATGACCATACCGAAAGCCTGTTTACTACCTGCCTACTGAACTGTTTGAGAAAGAGAACGTCTTTAGGGTACCTCAAATGCGCATAGGTCCCAACAGATCCAGTGTTCTTGCCTTCAGACACAGGCACGCGTGCAAAAGCGTGTCAGCCAGGACGCTTCCACGAGCGGGCAACTACAGACCTACAACCCGCTTGCTCACCCTGCACTCTCCTCCTGGACTTCCAAGCAGACAAGTGCAATATGCGGGTATGTAAGCCGAAGAGGAAGGTACGTTGCAATTGCTTCCATTTGTGAGTGGGACGGGAAACTACACTCTAACTCCAAGCCTGCATTACAACTCCATACTCTTGATTATGATGGTACCCAGGCATGCATAAACTAGAGAGGGACAGAGCTCTTCGGAACATGGGCCTTGGAAACAGTCAATGGGCCTTCAGAGATAACTAACAAGCTGTTAAAGATAGTCAATAGTTGTCGTACCAAAAGGACGTCCTTGGCCACGGGGCCAAGGCAAGGGGTATATATCTTCACAATAGCTGTTCAAATTGATTTGATATGACTGAAGTGTCCATCAATAGGCCTCGAGAGGGTGTTTGAAGATGGTTCAAAGGTGTGACGGGGGCAAGGTCACACATTTACGCATAGGCAAAGGTCGTGATCAGTCAGCTTCAACGCCCAAAAGATCGCCTTCTCTGTCCCCTTCAACCGAGCCCAGCCCACGCTCACGTCGAGAAGACTGGTCACAAACAGAAACATCTGGGTAAGGATTGGCCAAATTCACATACTAATCTCACATCTCACCATACAATCAAAGTCCAAGATGAATCAAAATACGGGGGGTGGGATAATTCTATTGTAATGATAATAAGAATATCTATCGCCCCGTGCCCAAAATATCAATATTGTTGATAAGAATAGACCTCCCTGCTCTCAAGTCTCGTTGATAAATGATGATAAGAATAGAGCTCCCTGCTGAAGTCTCATCATAATAATCATGATAAAAATGGTGCCCATGTCTAAAATAATGATAATGACAAGAATGTGTGAAAAGTGGGGCCGGTCCAGACCTCACCACGCTCGCCAGAGCGTAAGGGTTTAGACCACTGGAATATATACACGAATAGCTTCACTAGCTGTCGTTAAAAGTAGGGAAAAGGTCTGGGTTCTTAGGTAGTTCTGGACTCTTGCACTTTCCTTTCCTTCTTCTAAAAGGCCATGAGTACCCGAGAGAAAACGGCTTCTATCGGGCTTTTCACAAGCTGCAGTCGCCTGCCTTCCTGCCACACCATTGCAACTTCCCGTTCAGCAAGCACTCGACCAATTTCCCGTCCCTTCATTACGACATACTTCTCTCTGTGAGAGCAGCGGCAAGAACAAGCTTACCAGTACATTGAGACAAGTCTATTGTTATGCACCCTTTGGCTGCACCGATCTATTATCTAAAAGTCACCTTCAACTGTCATCCCTTTTAGAGGTTCTGGATAGAGAATCGTCACAGGTTCGATGTAGCCAAAAGGTACACAACAAGATCACCAATTGTCTCTCGTAAGCGCTTGGTCCTAAGAACTTACGATGTGAATTGCATACTGCGGAACTATCTACAACTAGGTACCTAGTTCCTCCGTATATATAGACCTCAGTCTCTCCTGGACCGTTAGACCGTTCCTATCTCGTCGGTCCATCGGTCCCCTTATAATTGGTTATCATGGACCATTGGACCGACCTCTACCCTTGGGTCCATCGGTCCCCTTCTAATTAGTCACCTACATGGATCTCCTTATCGTGATACCTCTTTCCTATTGGCTCGTTGATTGTGTCTACGTCTGCCCGTGTTCAAGGTCGTGACATCCCCACAACTTCCATCGGTTCAGTGGCCCACGGTGGCTTCTATTTCTGATAAGCCCTATTAAGTCCCTCGTGTTCAGTTGATTCCAGTGAGTGAAACCGCCGTGGCTTCAAACCTGTTGAGAGTCCTGTGGCAGAGAGCACTGTGACTCACTTGTGGTTCATTGTGGCAGCTGTGGCAGAAACCTCTGTGGCCCGCTGCGAGCGTTATGGTTCATGTTAATAAAATGCAGCACTTATTCGTGGAATTTTCCAGCAATCTCAATATTATTGATTCTGTGCCCACATCGCTCCCAACGGGCCCCTGCATCGTTCCCAACTGCTCCCTGCAGCCTCACGATCAATACAAGTACCTTGTCGGTAACTTTGGCTCCCTTGTAACCTTACCAAATCATGGATCCAAGCCAACTGGGCCCACTGAGCGATAGGGAGCGATAAGGATAATAAGGAAGTTCAGGTGCTCATAAAGAGCCCTATTCCTGTTATGATGGTCTTCTTGCTTCTTTCTCTCCTTAAGACAAGTTAAGCCAAGTCAATCAATACAATTGATTATTTTACAGTATTTTAGGTGTAAGACCGCTTCAAAACCCCGGATCCGTCCACAAATTCGGCCGGCTTAAGCCTCCCAATACTATAACAATTCTGAGCGGCCTTTGCGGCTTCGGCAATTGTCCTTTTCCGGTGGTTGTGGAACTTTTGCTCCGCAGCTTCAACCATCCTTTTGGCCTTGGTGAGGGCTTCGTCATCCCTCCTTTGGACCATTTGCCTCCCGTCGGCCACTGTAAGCACCCCCCCCTGATTGCAAGGGGCGCCCTTTTGCCGCTCTACGGGCCCTTGCAACTGCCTGGGCCATTTTTGTGGCGCCCAGGTCCCTCTTCGTCTGGATGAGCTCAGCGGCCGATGTGAGCGATGCCCTGATGAACCTTCCCACGTCATCGAAAACTTCCTCAGGCAGATCCTCTGGCAGTGAATTCCACACCTTATCAACCACCTTGTTCACCTGACGAAGTGTGACAGGTGTGTTAAAGGGGGATGAGGCAGGGTGGTGAGGCATGGGGGGGGAGGGTGGTTGGCCGCACCCGCTGTTGCCGACTCCCTATTCTCAAGTATAGCAAAGTGGTGAGCTCTTTTGCGCTTGGTGACGATGAGTTGATCTTTGCCCGAGTGCCCCCTCGTCCCTCCGACCACCAACAAATTGACCAAATTGGCACCCCATATTATTGTTTAACAATTCGTAGTTAGAGTGTCATTTTGAACGATTATTCGGAGCTATACGCAATACCTACTTATTAATAACCACCAAAGAATTCATCGCGATGTTTATCGACTTGAACAAACTCCTCATTGCTTGTTCGGAGACCAGCGTCTTCCTCACTAGTCCTGACGACTGCGAGGGTTTCGACTACGCGCTTCAATTCCAGGCCACCGAAAGGTTGTGGCCGTACCTCAATTCCATCAATCGATTACCTTTCTCTAAAGAACCGTCGTGTTGAATTATCAGGACGTCAGGGCGGTAAATTCAGGGATATCATGTACGAAACTCCATTTGCAGCTTGTTCACCGCGCATACGCGGCGGCCCCGGGCGGTCACCCCGGCAGAGTGAAGACCATCGACTTGATGAATCGTAAATACTACTGGGCCGGGATGACTACAGCTATCAGAGCTTACTGCAAGGCTTGCCTGCTCTGTGACAAGACCAAGATCGTGAGACGAGCTCCATCAGGCTTTCTGAAGCCTTTACAGTCCAATGCTTGAAAGTTTGTTAGTGCGGGCGCTCGGACCAGTATTCTCAAACGGCCATAGTTTTTGCTACAATATAGCTATAATGAAGCGTAAAAATAGAGGATATAGATGGATTAAGGATCTTTGAATCTTAGAAATCCCTTTATTCCGCCTAAAAGTTGGTGGTTGTTGAGGTGAAGTATGAAGTTTTCGAAAGACCGCCCCACTTACACGAACTTTTAGGGATTAGAAGCGTACCTGTTAGATAACACGATGCACTCTATGAGGGTCCATCTTATGGGGGTTTCAACTGTGTGATTGTATTTTTCGTTCTTCTCTCTGTTCCTGCTCTCTTTTATAGACCTTTCTGCAGGATTCATTCTGTCACATGGTCAACAGATCATGGCCACCGCTGACAGACCATGGCCGCGGCCAGCAAACCATGGCCACCGCCAACTGAAGGATGAACTCCTTGCTAGTAAGACACCTTTCTCTGTGACACAATGAGCTGTTGATCAAACCAAGACACTTCTTCCCCCACTTCATCACCAACACACACACAACAAAATGACAAGAACTATTAAAGTAGAACAACGTCGTTGTCTCAAACACTATCTGACTACAATCAAGCAATTTCCACCATTCTATAATTCATAACACATTATCACACCACGGTCCACCGCATTAACACCCACAACACAATCCAACACTCTTCGACACTCTTCAACCATCTGAAAGCCCCTTTCCAATAATGAGGGTTCTGGTTACCTGTCAAAAACAGGAACATCTCTCTCCTTCCAGGGTTTGAACGAGTCTTAATTTGAACCGTTGAATGGTGACTTTGACAGCTCCGAGGATGGTCACGGGCTCCAATCAATTAGGTAATTACCTAATGTTGCTTCATCTGCATCAAACGCCTCAAGAACCTTCATCTCGCTGACGAAACTAGGCTGTGACACTGAACAAGCATGAGGATATGTTCCATAATAAATGCAATTAAATCTGCTGGATTAGTCCCGAAACCATGCGGAGTAAAGCAATTTACTTGGTGTGAAGATATACCCCATCCCTTGGCCCCATGGCCAAGGACGTCCTTTTGGTACGACACTTGGGATAACTTCTTTTTTGATATCAATGGTGGTGCGGGTCCAGGAGAAAGTCGCGTGGTGTGGAGAGAACGTAACAAAGGCTGAATTTTCCAAGTCCAACAACACGAGCCCTGTGGGCGAGTATGTGGGCCCAGCGATTTACGTGTCTCCCCATCTGAAGTATCTTAGGGGTAGGGGAAGGAAGGAGCAGCCGGCCTCTTGCTACCCGAGTGGCAGGACAGAAGAATCCGACCACTCCACTCGCTCACTGGGTACATTGAGGCGGCTTTTGCATGACCACAACAAGCAACCTTTAAGCCTATTTTTTCCTATCACACCTCTTCAGCCACCTACCAGTCTCCGGAAATAGTAACCTAGCAGCATTGGGACTTATGTGATAGGCACTGAGCGACTAGCGTCGTAGCATCACATGTAGACTCAGCTGGCCACTAGCACAGGTCAACTCCCCTCCCTCATGTACCAGAGCAATAAACGCCACCACGCTTACCCGAAACCAATCTGCATCCATAAAATTGCCAGGACTTATTTTGACAAAACCTTCCCCAAACCCGTAGTAGCACCATCACACTTCACTTTCTCAATTGACACAATACCGCCCTCGAAACAACATGGCTGCCACCGATCCTATTCACTCATGGATGTATTTCCTACAACGGGATCCCAAATTTGAGACTGAACGCGTCTACGAACTTAGACGGCAGAAGCCTACAAAGAAGATCCCCCAGACCAACATGCTGCTCGAAAAGGTGGACAACATCGCCATTCATGATGTCCGTCCTCGACTCGAACAGTGCTCTTTCGGCACTGCTGGATTCTTCCTCCTGGATATGGACACAGAATTGGTTGCAGAAGACTTTGATCATCGCGAGAAGGTGATAAAGTGCTTCCTTCCTCAGTTGGCAGCTGAAGTCAAAGACAGGCTCAATGCCAGTAGGGTGCAGATCTTTGACTACCAGCTTCGAAAGCGGAACCGAGACTTCCCGATCAGCAATGGAGAGGTGTATGAGTATAGACAGCCTTCCTGTCTTGCTCATGTTGGTGCGTCCCCTCCCCCTTCCCCCTCCCACTCCCCCAACCAGCCGTGGTGTGAAACTGATATAGTCACGTAGACGCTACTCCCGGTGATATTGAGCGGCTCAGACATGGTCTCAACAAGGGCAGCTTTGAACGTGTGGACAACGTGCGCTGTCAGTTTGTCAAGTATGTATACGTCTTTTTTTTTCGCGGATCTCCAATGGAGAATATCCACCAACGTTCTTGATAGCGCCTGGAAGCCTCTCAGGGGCCCAACTCGGGATTGGCCACTTGCCCTGTGCGACAATCGATCCGTTGACCCAGAGATGGACTTGAAGATCTGCGATCTCGTAGCGCCTGATGGTACATCTGAGACTGCCTCGGTTCATCACGCCAAACAACCCAACTGAAGCCTCTTCACAATCTAATCTCATCAAGTCTCGGATTGCACAGCATCAGAATAGCTCTCCAACTGAGATTTTAAAGGCAGTTGACGTCCTTGCGAAAGGGACGTCCAGGATAATGCATCAGTTGGCATTATTGAAGGTAGAGAACCAGAGTCTCCGAGCAGCAAATGAAGCACTAAGCAAGCACCGAAGGGCCAAAAAGCAACGTGTTAGGCAAGGAGGATCACTTTCTGTACAAGATGCACAGGATTTGCAGGGTCAGAGAGATGTTGAGGCGCAGATAATGGAGGAAACGCAGGTAGGTAGTGGTCGGAAGCCGAGGAC